>VUQR01003180.1:6465-24214 GCA_015108515.1 Hemichromis elongatus
ATCCCCAAAACCCCCCCCCCCCCCACATTCATGAGATGCTCTGCAGCCACTTAGAATTGCTGCTTGTTTATGAGTGTTTCTGCATTCAGTTTTGTATTTAATAGTGGATGTGGTCACTGAAGAATATCCCATTTCCCATTTGGGAAACTCTTGCAGTTTGATTTGAGTCATTGCCCATTATCACTGCGAGGTGCTGTACAGTTTGCTGCATTTGGTTAAATCTGAGCAGAGACACTTTAGAATTCTATCAGCAGTCACATCATCGCTAAACACGAGTGACCCGGTTTCACTGGCATCCGCATATGCCCATGCTGTAACACAACCTCCACTATGTTTGACAGAATATTAATGGTTCCTATAGTTTTCTGTACCTTTCATTTCCCGTCATTCTAGTACAGTGTTGTAAAGCCTCTACATTTAAATTCAAGAACGCATCTTCTGGTTTTAGACTTTGACGATGATAAACCTACGTCCCAGAGATTGTTCTGGACTTTGCTAGACATTGTAAATGGGATAAACAGTGTTGCTGAGGTGGCTGGTGCATTCATTCTGTTGTAATGCTGTGTGTGAGGCAGGAAGGATCAGGACCTAAAATACGCGACTCAGAAGCAGGACTGAACTTAACCTCAGTTTTACTGCTGGATTTACACACAGCAGGAGAGATAAAGGCAACAGAGAACAGAGGAAGACACCGAAAATATATATACACACAAGGGTTAGTGAAGGAACAGACCATAGGTGAGAACACAGAACATAGCGCACACAGGATGAGTGACTATCAAAATAAAACAAGAAGTAATGAAGAGACCACAGTGGCGAGACTGAGGGAACAGAATGGGAATATAAAAGGGAATAAACAACCTCCCATAACCATAACACCATAACAAAAGCCTGAATGACAACAATACAAAATACTGGACTATAATATTCAAGATTCTTCAGTAGAAACAATCTGGATATTATAATATATAATATACTATATAATTATAATATATAATCTTATATATAATCTTCTATTATATAAGGATAAACAAAAATAGAAAACCCCTAAACAGTCCCAAAACTCAACCCACAGACCACTTACTTTTTAAAGACTGTATCAGATTGTTGACTTGTCCACAGTTTTTGCTGTCGCTCTAATAGGTTTATTTTGTTTGTCACATGCACTGACACCTTTTTGGACCACATGTTCAGAGTTCTAGTTAACAGCGACCAGATGCTAGTTCATCACCTACTGCGTGTTTATGGATCTTTGAGCACTGTTATGATGTTAAAAATGTGCAAAAAATAATGACTTCGTTAATTATAAGTACATCTCAACTAAGTTATTCCATTTATATGATTTACAGCTCCTGTTTAAACATTCAGAACTTTCATTTCTATACATATATAAACCATCGCAACATAGAGGACTGGATTTATAAGGACATTTCTAACTTATCTCAGAGATATTGGGTCTGGTTTCTGGTCATTTTAAGCTGCGGAAAAAAGCATTTTTGCATGCACGCATGCAGTGCTCTGGACGAGGTAAAAAAAAATCAAGCAGCACAAAGTAATGCACTGATTGGACACTAGATGGCAGAAAACATCCATCTGTTCTGTTTACAACTTCTCTGGCAGTAGTAGGTCAAAGACCTGTACACGCCTTGTGTAACACAACTCAGTAGACCGTGTAAAAGGTGGATTTAACACAGCACCCAATATTGCATAACCGTGATAGCGAACTTGAAGCTGGGATTCCCTGCTCGAAACATTTGGGTAAGTATTATGGCTAAAAATGTAAATATGTTTGGAGAAACATACCGCACGTTATGATGAAACATGACTTGTAATATCTAACTGACAAAGCTGTATATGAGTCTCACTATCTTTTGAATGAAGACTATAATTAGATAGTTTGGAGTGGTACAGCTAATTGATTTTAGATTGTAGCTCTCCATGGCAGATTTAACTGTCAGAACTAGCTTTGTTGGATTTGGTTTTGTTAAACAGTGTGGTCTTCCGCAAGCAAACTGCAGTTGGAGTTGTCCGTGAGAAAAGTGGCCAAAACATTTGTGGAATTTCCTTTCTCCAAAAACATCTGTTGCTGTAAGACGACCTCTCCAGATCACTTCCTTGTTGTGGATCAGCTATTGTTTTCCATTGTATTCTATTGTATTCTATTGTATTTTTATTGTATATAGGCTCTGGACCCTTCCAAAATGACGCTTTTCGGTATAACAATTCATTTATTACAGTTTAAATTTCTAGAATGTTTTCAGTTTTTCCCTCCTTTGGCTATGAAGAGTGATGCTGGTGCAAGATTTCTATTTGTAAAACTGAGCGTTGGTGTGAATAATTACAGTTATAGTGTGTGATTTGAGTTTTGTGACTGGACCCCTTTCTTCATTTTTTTTTTAATTCTCCGGCAACTAGACTCAGGCTGGTATAATAGTTGTTTTTTCACTCTAAGAGAGTGTGAATGTGGACTAGCAGTCCAGCTCTGCCCCTGGGGTCAGTGTGAGGTTGTGTGGCACATCCCTGCGTGGAAGCTGTGGGTTCAGCTGTGGGGAATGACCAGTTGATCCCCAGACGTTCGTTTGAGCTGCACAAAGCCACAGCACAGACCTTCTCAAATCCTGGCCTGGTCCACAACATGGACGTATGTGTCCAGCTTGTCACAAAACTAAAAAATGAACATCAAATATATTCAAAGCATCCAAAGTTAAAATGTCAATCAATCAATCAAAGCTTTATTTGTCACATGCAAGTTGCCCTACAGTGAAATGATGATGATAATAATAATAATAATGATAATAATAATAATGATAATGTTATAATACTTTTAGTACTGATGCAGTGAGGTATAAGAAGCCCTGTTTTATGGGTTTAAACTGAACACATTTTTCTAAAAACTGCTTTAAATCCAACTAAATATCTTAATCCACAGGTTTCTAGGGTTGGGGTGCTCCAACAATTAAAAAAAAAAACAAACAAACTGAAAAAAACCCCCTAAAAATGACAATACACATATGTTTCTTTTTGCCATATTTGCCATGTTGTTTTTAGTCTCGTAGAGGATGTTTGATTTTTGTGAAGTAATAAATAATTTGAACTCTTCTGATCTACATAAATTATTTTAGCAAATCCCTGTGAGAAGATTAGTAGGGAAATCCCCAAACAGCTTACAACTCTTAAACATCAGAAACACATAAGGGAGGCCCAATCGTAGGGCAAAGCATGCTTCTATGATCATATGTAATCGCTAATAGATAAACTTTGGGTATCAAATATTGCAATGAAGTAAACACTATTTGTCTCTTTATTACAGTGTAGTAGACATATATAGTCAAGAGATCAAGTGGAAATATCAAATGATACAAAAATGATTAGGCAGTACTCTCTTACTGACTTGTTTTTGTGTATTTTTAAGGTATCCGAGGGCCGTCATGAAAATGCTTTATTTACCTTTGATCCTATTTATGCTACTCTCATTCCAACCACCTGGTTCATTTGGAGGCAAAATTCTGGTGTTCCCGCTGGATGGAAGTCATTGGATAAACATGAAAGTGCTCATAGAGGAACTGCAGGCCAAAGGTCATGAAATCACTGTCATTCGGCCATCTGATAGCTGGTACATCAGTGAGAAATCTCCTCTCTATACCTCTGTCACACTTCCCTACTCTAGTGGATTTGAGGAAAACTTTGAAACATATTTGTTTCAACAGCTGGAAATCCGGCTTCAGAGAAAACCTACATCCTTTTGGTCTCACATCTGGACTGAAATTCAGATCCGGAATGTGGTTGTAGAACAGTTCACTCAGTTTCACAAAGGGATGAGTGAAACAATCGTTCAGATGTTTGAAGACACAGAGCTGATGCAGTCTTTACATGCTGCTAAATACGATGTGCTTTTGACTGACCCTGGCATCGGTTGCGGGGCCATACTGGCGCGCCGGCTCCAGGTTCCTCTGGTTTTCAATGTAAGATGGACCATTCAAGGCGAGGCTCACTTTCTTATTGCTCCCTCACCTCTGGCATACATTCCTTTTACTGGAACAGAGTTAACAGATAAGATGACCTTCTCTGAGAGAATAAAGAATATGTTGAGTTACATTATTGGCATGTACACAATGTTTTACATGGCAGAAACAAACTACAAACCGGTTGTTATGAAGTACTTTGGTCCTGATGTAGATTTTTCAATGTTTTTCCTGGACGCTGATATATGGCTCATGAGAAATGATTTTGTCTTTGATTTCCCACGTCCAACATTGCCAAATATTGTCTACATGGGTGGATTTCAATGCAAGCCCTCAAAAGTGCTTCCTGCTGAGCTGGAGACATTTGTCCAGAGCTCTGGAGACCACGGAGTCATTGTGATGACACTTGGGACTTTAGTTGCAAAGCTTCCTCAACACGTTACTGAGGAAATTGCTGCAGCCTTTGCCTGACTTCCTCAGAAGGTTATATGGAGGTATATAGGACAAAGGCCAACCAACCTGGGAAACAACACGTTACTAGTCAACTGGCTGCCACAAAATGACCTCTTAGGACATCCCAAAACTAGAGTGTTTGTGACCCATGGAGGCACCAATGGAGTTCAGGAAGCAATTTACCACGGGGTTCCTGTAGTTGGACTTCCTTTATTCTTTGATCAGCCTGATAATCTGTCCAGGATCAAAGCAAAAGGAGGAGCTGTGATTGTGGATATCGCTATGCTCGAAAGAGATAGCTTTGCAGAGGCACTGATGACTGCACTTTACAATTCCACTTACAGGGAAAACATGCAGATGCTCTCCAGGCTGCACAGAGATCAGTCCATGAAACCTCTGGATCGGGCAGTGTTTTGGATAGAATATGTTATAAGACATAAAAAGACCCATCATCTGCAGACACAGTCGTACAAAATGTCGTGGTTTGTATACAAGTCTCTTGATGTCATTGCATTTTTAATGACTGTTGTTTTGCTTATGATGCTCATTTGTGTTTCCTGTCTAAGGCTGGTGTGGAGAATGATCTTTACTGGAAAAAAAGTTAAACGTGAATGATCAGAAAAACAAAAGCAATCCAATATGACAAATTTTCTCTGCACCAGCCATGAACTAATTACCTTAAATCATTTTACTTTGCTATATTTATCTTGAGAACATCAAGAGCAAGACACTGAATGTTTCTGATTTGAATCGAGGTTTTTATTTGTGAAGCTATCAATCAATCAATCAATACAGATCAACTTGAGAAGTAAATTGCCTTAAAGCTGGGCAAGCCCGACCTTGGGTAAAAAAATTCTCATAAACTGGGAAAAACCAAATGAATGGCATGATATTAATGCTGGAGGTAAAACAAAAAAACAACAACAATAAAAAGCCTGTCTGTTTTCTGTTTGAAATCCAAATATCCCAACATGTTTTTGTTTGAAAAAATTTTACAGACACAAAAAAAATATTCACAACATGCTTTCTATATGATAGAAAATTGTTGTTAAAAAGTGCTTTAATAAAGATGATTGTAATATTTTCTGTTTAATAGTTTTTCTTGTATGTTCATTGTTTCCTGCTTACATTTTTAAAGATTTATATCAGTGATAATGTTTACTGCTCTTGAGCCATTTACTGACCAGGCACTAGATGGCAATACAAGACACACTGCACCTATTTGTCCCATACTGTTCTCATGACAGTGAAGTTAAGCTGATTTTATTTATAAAGGGTCAGCCCAGTCCTGCGTTAGTAGGAGTGCCATTCTGTAACAGTTACTTTCTCCCAGCCTACACTTACAATTATAAATTCAATTTATGTCCTTTTGTGTTTGAAAAATGAAGAAAATGGATTCTGCAGGATTGTAATGACAGCCCCTGGGCTCAGGAAGTAGAGCAGGTCATGTGCTACAGAAGCTTGGTAGCTCAATTCCTGGCTGCTCCAGTCTACATGCCAAAGTATCCTTGGGCAAGATACTGAACTCAGAATTTCTCCTAATGTGTTTGTCAGACAGTAAATGTGTGTGAATGTTAGACAAAAAGCATTTACACTTAAAAAAAAAAACAGCATTTAGGAATGTGTGTATGAATGAGGCTTGTATAAACCACTCTACCAGTCCATTTGCTATTTCCCTGTTTGTCAGATCTGTGAGCTCTTTGAAGACAAAAATGATTTAAAACAGCTCACAGGGACAGTCAGTAAACAGATGTAATTCCATGTCCTGTGTGCATGCTACTGCATATTGGCAACAGTCATCAATCATGTCTTACTTTGTTTGTCTGCGGTTCTCATAGTCAGTAATTTTCCAGGTAGAGTAAGGATGAGGGACAGATTCAGTAGGAGTGGGCTATTTACAGTGAAGCAAAGTTCAAAGTGAACACAAAAAGAATTGTGAGTAGCACGTCCAAGGTTCTAATATATACAAATCCACAGGGTCTCTTCCTCACAGGGAAAAACACTCTCTCTTGGAAACTCACTCAGAGCACAAGGGAATCCTGCGCAGAGAAGAAAAAATGGTGAGACCTTTATTTTCAGGGTCACAGGGAGGCTATCCTTGCTATCCTTGGTACGAGAGGCGGGATACACACTGGAGTGTTCGCCAGTCTGACGCAGGACTCAAACTACATTATGTCTTTCTTTACTATGACTCACTTTTTATTGAAAGTTAACAAGAACTCAGATTTGTATTGTACATTCACAGATACCTGCTAATTACTGGAGCTGAAGTTTCATTCACCAAACTGGAGCACAAACTATTTGTACGATCTGTTAGTACAATAAACTGCACATAAGACGCATTGTTTGACAAATAACGGGAAAAAAGGAACTAACAAAGACCAATGATTGTATAACAGGGCCCAGTTCAGTGACCCCATACTGCGTTGTTACAAAAGGGAGGAAATGAGCTTAGAGCCATTCTTAAATGCAGCTGAAGGTTTTCTTGAAATTTAGCTATTGCTTTATTTTTCAGCCTTTCAGGTTGTTGTTTGCAAATCATCCCTTCAGAAAGGCACAGGAAAATTTCATTAAATATCATCTATGTGTGCCCATTTGTTTACCTCTTTTGCTGTGATGCACATGCGTGTAGTTCTTCTAAAAGCCAATTTTGTGTTTTTGTGGATATTTTCTCATTTTCTGACTGCTCTCTGTAACTCTGGAGATGGCTGTGTGGGAAAATCCCCCACAGTTCAGCAGTTTCTGAAATACTCAGACCAGCTAATCTGGTATCAACAATCACGCCACATTCAAAGTCACTTAAATCACCTTTTATCCTCATTCTGTTGTTGGTTTGAGCCCATGAATAGCCAACAACAAAAAGGCGCAAACAAGAAGCACAAAAAACTGTCTGCATCAGCTTTATTTATCATTTGCTGTTACTGTCCACCGTCCATAAATACTTTGTATGTAATCTCTAACTTCTCTTTAGGAAAGGCTATGCTAGATACCAAAAAGAAAGCATAAAAAAAAGAGTGCTACCAATCTGCTGGTTGTGCCATGTGTTCTTGAAGGAGCCCACTGATGCTAATACACAGCTACAACATATAGATGACGGACTGCCTGCAAAACTCTGCATAGCACCTCCAAACTACCCATGTACAACCATACCAGCTCTTCAAGCCCCATGATGACTGTGGATGCTCACACTTTGGGCACTATGGCAACAGCATCATTATGAGCATCTTAGCACACCGTTTCACAGGAACACAGCACATTTTCTGAATTTAGTATACACTCACAGTAAACTGGAAAGTTGCTGGTTTAAAGCCCAAGTTGCTGTTTTCACAGTCCCACTATTTGACTCAGTGTTTTGAGATTCGATCTCTTTTTCTTTGTTAAGAGCATACTTAGTTTTGTATTCTTGTTTTTGTAAAGAAGTCTTATATTTATATTTTTCTGATAGTGGTTTTGATCATTTGTTTTCTACGTCTTCCTTGTTCCTTTCTGTCTCTGTTTATTCTCCCTTTGTCTTTGTCAAGTCTGTGTGTCTCAGCCTCAGTGTTAGTTTCCTGTTTTATTTTGATAGTCTTTTGTCCTGCATGCGTTATGTTCAATTTTGCTTCCCCTGTCAGTTTGACTTAGTTTACCCGTGCCTTGTTTTACCGAGATGTACCGATTCCTATTTACCTCATGTGTGTTTAAGTGCTAGTTAATAAAACTGCATTTTGAGTTTACGTTTTGTCTAAGGAGTCCCGCATTTTGGGCCCACCTACCACACAGCAACCCTTTGACAGTTGTTTAATAAGTTGTTGCTGTCCTGATGTTTTTTTTCTTCTTTCTTTTAGAGGGGAGAAAGACAAGGACCAATGATAACAAAACAAAAAATACTAAAAGTACGTCAAGAAAATTCTGACCTAACAAAAATCCAAGGCTGTAGCAGATTCAGTTTTGCAGGGGGCCAAATCTTGGTCTGAGTTTGGGGATGGTCACATTTTCTCTATCCAGTTTAAATACAAATTTTCAACCAGCTAAGCATATTAGAAAATTGACAAGACATGCCCTAATGTAAAATGAATGGTGATAATTATTGTATCAAGTAAGTGGATCATCGTTTTTACTGTATACTTCTTTATCTTCTGAGGCTTTCCCAAAAATACTGACACTGTCACTGCCACCCCCGCATTCACCGAATGAAAGCTGACATGATAAAACATAACAAAGATAGTGGTTAAATACACCCATGAGGCACTGAATGTGGGAATATTTATGTTGATGAACAAGCACAAATTGGCTTTTTTTAATAAAAAAAAAGAGAAGAAAAGAAACACTTGAGGCAAGTAGTAACTTTCTTTTGCAAAAAAAACGGTAATTTCTGAAAATACAGTTTCAGCTCAAAATGACAAAACTGATTACATCATGTTATAAGGTTGAAAGAAAATGAGAAACAGTATAGTGGTTATTATATTATGGAGACTTCTGATGGGGTAAGGTAACACTCCAGACATCCTGTCCAATATATATTACAATTATGACCCTGATTACATTCCAATGTCCTTATGCTTGAGCAATGTCTAGAGAAATTCAGGATGCTTGAAAACAGCTAAAGCAAAGTGTTGGACCACCAGAACAGCATCACTGTCTCTCTGTAGTGATTCTCCAGACTACAGAAACTTTACTGGAGGAATGGAACAGCATTATTTGACAGATGTGTTGTGTTTTGGTATTTTGATGGTGATGCTGGAGAGTGCTGTGTATAACATCAGCCCAAAATCTCCTGTAGATTTTCAGCTGAGTTGACTGACAAATTGTACTGTTGTGGTCTTACAGGTTCCAGGATTTCATGAGTTTTGGTTCTTATTTTAAATTTATTGTTAATTTTAGGTGTTAGTGTTAATCAGTGAAGTGATTCTAAGGATAGCTGTCTATGACTACGTGTTTATATAAGCACATGCCTTTGCACTCACCTTTGTCTGTTTACTTTCCCTCCTGTATATTTGCTGCTGTTCCTGTGGACTTTCTGTTATCTGGGTTTTATATTTTGCCTACCTTTGCATGCTGCTTTTGGGTCATCTCTTCACTTACTGGCCAAAATGAGCCACACTATTTTCATACTCAGACTTTCTGACTGATGATCCTGCCACTTATGCCCCAACAATGAACCCTGTTTTAAAGTCACTGCAAGAAATCGTCCTTTTTCAAAAGTCAGAACCAACTGAACCAGCTCAGCATTTTTACACAGCAGGCTGAGAAAGCTCGGATATAAACTGATTATTGTGCTACTTCATTCCTTGTGTTTCTTGACCTATATATTCAGGTTTTTAAATCTGTTATCCATCTGTGTGATCTGGGTGTTGAGATGACCCACTTTATGTGGGAAAGCGCACCGTTTTTCCTGTCTCCTCATCCCACACTGAAATGCTGATGAGGGCAAAATGACAGAAGTGAATTCAAAAAGAGATGTACTGATCTAAACAGGCATACCTCGTGAATACCAAATGCGATTATTACGAAGAAAAGAGGCTAAAATTACTGTTAGGTTTTACTTTTCTCTTTTATTAATACAGGAAATTAATTACTGACTGAAGAAGTGGCGAAACAAATCTTTAATTTACAATATAGAGTGGTGGCAACTGTTGTTGTGATTGGTCGCTAAATAAATAAAAGTGAATTTAATTGTTTCTTTTCATTAGATATGTAGATTTTTTTTTCCACTTATATATAATTATGCAGAGCACTCGGTTAATACTTTGTTCACTACATTGGTTCAATCTCACATTAACACAAATATGTAATCAGCCAATCACATGGCAGCATCTCAGTGCATATAGGCAGTTCAAACTGAGCATCAGAATGGAGAAGAAAGATGGACTAAAGCAGCCCACACCAAGTGCCACTCCTGTCAGCTGAGAACAGGAAACTGATACTACAGCATTGCCTGGTCTGGTAGGGACAGACTTTAGTGTTAACAACCCGAAACCATTCATTCCTGACTTGTATCAGTTGTCCAGTCTGTTGCTGGTGTAAGAGCGGTGAATTTCCATCCCTTTAAAACCATAGAATACTCATCTTCTAATGGATGCTTCCAGTTGGATAACACACCATGTCACAAAGCATAAATCCCTTCAAACTGGTTTCTCGAACATTAAAAAATTAGTTCACTGTACTCACATGGCCTCCACAGTCACAAGATTTCAATCCAACAGACCACCTTTGAGGTGTGGTTCTACAGGACATTGGCATCATGGATGTACAGGTGATAATTCTGCAGAAAACCTTGTCACATACTCTTTGCCCTATATTCATGATGCAGAAGACCAAGTGACTTGTGCTTCTGTGCTGTAGGTGTCAGCCTGCCATTACCCTATATTTGCTCAAAGAGAAATTGGATTAAAAGTTTGCGTAAAGCCACAGGTGCTGTTGGGTTCAAGGCTTAGACAGCCCGAGTGAGAACCTGCTTGACACAGGACACGGCTGCTCAGCGAGTAGCTACTATATAGGCTGAAGGATTCAGTGTCAAAGAAACACTCGCTTCTGATTGGTTTGCAGACACAGTAGGCGACAAACTCACAGCGGCTTAATTGGGTTACAATAAAGAAACAATCCCATTATATTCTAATTCCTTAATAATTATGGCAAAACAGGTCTAGCAATATACATATAAACCCCGATTATTATCTTATTTCAACATAATCGATTCGTGCTCCACTTTGCCATTGGACGCACCGTCTTGTCTCTGCGCTCCTCCAAGATCTCGCGGGATTAAAGATGTAACGACTGGTTTTTAAAAAAAGGAAAAAAAAAGGTGGTTCGGTATCTGCACCGGGCTGTCAGCAGAGCGGCACAGGTAGCCAGCTGCACCTCTGTGGGCTCACGCTCGTCTACCTAGCGACGCTTCCCTTCGTACGTGACACGACTGGAGAGTATCTGGAGGTGTGAGCCTCGGCGAACCCAACCCGCTCCATCATAACCGGCGCAGGTCACCTTAGCGCTCTCATACCGGCATTTTCCGTCCACCGTCTCCGAAGATGATACCTGGCAATCGCAGAGCTGCAGTCATGATCTTCTCGGTGGCGATATTTGGAGCTCTGATGCTGCAGTCCGTCTCTTCTCAGAACGGTAGGAAAGCTCTCCCTATAGAAAAACGCACCGTGGTACACATCATGGTGAGAATGCGGTTTTAAGGGAGGCACTGGCATTGGCTGACTTTGATGCATTAAAAAAATACTTTAAATGAATCATTGCAAGATTCCTCCAGCCTCTTTATATAATTCTTTAACGTTACTCTGATAGAAACACATCAGAGCGGATCGATTGGCGTCTTGTTGCCCCAGCGTTAGAAAAGAAGGGTTAATAAATCATTAATGGGCTACAATCTGTACTGCTGTAGTGAGCCATAAGGAGGCCTGTGCAATGTCCCTAAAATGTCCTTTAAAGTGTGGAGCTGAATACAGACCGATACACGAGCGGTTCAGGCAGCAAGGACAAGTTCTGCTCGTATGGGTACACGGGTAGGATCTTGCCACACTGAAGTTTAAAACCTGTGATGCCAGCACACAGACACTCTCTCACACGTCGAGTTAACATGCTCTCACGCTTGTGTCTGCTCAGAAATGGCAGGATACGGCTCAGGAATTCAGAAAAAAAAAAAGATCCTCTGCTACAGAGTGAAATAATTCTGTGCATCAGTGCAGGTCCTTGTAACACGTAGGCCTGTGTAATTATGTAGGACCTTAGAAGCGCGGCTCTGTAAATAGCATCAGTCCATTTTGCTGCATGTTCCTATTTTTAGAGCAGAGATGCTGCACTGGGAACTATGGCTTTAATGTCCTCTTGCAACAGTGAATTTGTTAACTCTTTGCTGAGACATGCTGCACTGCAGAATGGCATTGATTTCCCAGCGCAGTTCCACTTGCCCAATTCACCCTCGGCTCGTAAATCTCATCCCTCCCCAAACAGATTAGGGCAGTGCAACCCCCCTCTCAGCCCACTATCTGTTTGTGTATACTGTAAGCATGCAGTGCTGCTTGCATCCTTTTGCGAGCTCTGTGTGCGGATGAGTGAGAATGGATTGAGCTCCGGCCTTCCCCAGAGTGGTCCATGTGTAGGATTGCATTACACATCTCCTCTTATACTGCGCGCCCACTCATAACATCTCTTCTCCAATCAGAGCTGACAAAGCTCAGACTTTTGATTAGGAATACTGGCTTTACATCCAACAGGAGGAGGTAGATATCCATCTTCTTTACTGCCTTTCAAATATTGTAGTTTACTCACTCCTTCTTCTCCATCCTTTTCTTCAGATTGTGGTCATACAGAATATTAACAAACATTGCAGCCAGCCACATCCCAGAATCCATTTCATTGCTTATATGTGAAGCTATATCTCAAAATATTGATACAACAGTGTATCACGTTGCTTCCCGTCGAGATGCGTTATCATCCCTCTGACAACAAATATCAGTATTTTTTTCACAACATACAGATGCTCTAAATAGATATAAATCCGGTTTCATTTACCATACTCACGTCTTTATATCTTCTTGAGCTAATGTTTTAAATTAAGTGATGAAGAAGAAACTGACTCACAGGGGTAAAATCAGACTGCCAATTAATTGAATTGATATTTAATGCAATAGTAATCTGTAACACAGCAGTGCATAAATAAATGATTCTTTTTCCAATGAGTCATGATCGTATCTTGTGATTCTCAGCACTACTCTCTGTGGATGTATGAGTCTAAAGTGAAGTTAGCAAAATAGACTGTTCAGTCAGACTGTCATTTTTTTATTTACACAAGCTAAAAAATGTTATTTTGTGAGCTATTTCAGTTTGAATTGTAGATTTGATATCTTCAGTAAAAAGAGTGCAGCTATCCTGATGAATTTCCCAAATTACGAATAATTTACATTTGTAGATGTTTGTAGATGAGACTGAAAATGCCTATGATTTAAACATGTAAAACTAAAGTTGTAACAATGTATTGTATTATAACGGAGAAAATTAACAAAGCATATAAAGCACTATAATTGCCTGGGCTGTAAATATCAATTGTTTTCATTGCCCAGCAATCCATTGGTCGTTAGTCTCACTTGGCTAAGAAATTATTTGGTCAACAAATGGACGGAAAAGGGAAAATGCAGGGAACAAATCTCATCACAGTTTTCCAAAACATAATATGATACTGACATGTTTCTCATAAAAATTTAAACTCTGAGTAGCTGAGAAGCACACGTAGAAGAAAAAAGCTAAATCCTGCCATTAAAAGAATGGAACCAGTGAATAGTTTGTATTTTTGACTGGAAAATGACATAAACCATTACTGATCATGGTTAACCACAGTTGCTCCCATTTATTCTTTATTTCTGATAATAATAATATTTTAATGGATGCATTGTCTCATCTCTAATGTGCATTTCTGCTATATTAAACATCAAAGGTAATCCCTACAGGGAAATGTAAGAGAAGTAATGTCATTTTCTGAAGCCCCACAATGCATATAAAACATTAACGTGCTTGAACAACACAGTTGTCAAATTCCGTTTAATCTGATTGCATGTAAGTTTAACTATTGTTACAATAACACATCAGCTTCCTTATGTTGCATTACAGTGCATTTGCTTCAAAATGTTTATTAAACTTTATCAAAACACTGAATACAGATATATTAGAACCATTTTCACTGTGCAGTTAATGCCGTGCAGAATGTGAATGTATATAATTGCTGTTTTCTTCAGTAAGTGTTGGAACATAAACTGGGACTGTGGCCAGAATTTCTTTATTTTAGACACATTTAAATTGGATTTGTCAGAAGATTCGAGGCAGTCTGCTTTCAGTTTGTGCTCTTGGATTTGCAGTTTCAATAATAAACCTGAAATTGACATACAATGTTATAGTGTGGATCCGTCCTTGATAAAGGACAAAAGAAAGACAGGACTGTTTATTTACTGTGGACTGATCGGCAGGTGGAAACAGGTGAGGGATGAGGCACAGCTTAAGCTAATCAACACAGTTTGATACAACCCGAAAAACCAAAACTAAAACTAGAGCGAGACATGGCAGAAAGGTAACCTTCAAAGCTAAAGAGGGAAGACAAAGTGGAAATGCAATGACAAAACCCACGCTAACAAGAATAACAAACAGTGGAAGTGCAAAACTGAACTGTATAACTGCAAATGTACAGGTCTGCAGTATTAACGTTTACTTTATGAAGTTACTTGAAAACAGATGGTGATGACAGGTTTTTAGATTTTTGGAAAACTGTCACACTGACAGATCTCTCGATAATAAACATAACTGTCAGATGTGATGTGCTACCACACAAACTATTTTACAATGTTTGGATTGTTAAAAGTTTAACTGTGATATAGACACATTATTTGCTTTAACACCTCAATGTGAACTAAATATTCTTTGCACATTGTTATGGCTGTTGAGTTTTGCACCATTTGTTTTTAGATAGCCTCCTATCATCAAAGGTTGATGATGTAATTCTGTCTTGCACCAGATACAAAATCTCCCAGGAAAATCGCTACAAAACGGAAAGACGATAGCAATTTTATTTTCCCTGACATTCATCGGTAGCATTCCCCAAGCGATGGAAATAGTGGAGCCACAACAGGCGAAGTAACTGTGGAAACTAACAAAGGAAAGAAAAAAATGTCATTAGAGGGGATAAAGGAGGTCTTTGTGACAGCAATACAGGAAACACATCTCACTGTGAGTAAGAAAAAAAAAAGATTAATTGATAATAGAAGGAGCTGTAATTTGTGGCTCAAATAGAGACTGTGTAGATAATTTAGGCCTTAATGAAGAGGACCCGGAGTTTGATGAAATAAAATAATGAAATCGTACTGCGCAAATCTTCAGTGATATGTCAACCAATTGAAAAGTTGAGTTACAGACAGGGCTGAAGAGAAAAATAATGTCAAAGTTTTGTCTAGGAAAATTTCAAAAACATTACAATTCTCTAGAGTTTGGTGGGTTGTCCTTACTGAGCTCATGTGAAAAGGATCACATTTTGGAGCTGGAGTAGCATACTTTTCCACCCCTGGCTTGCATCAGTCATCAACGTTCTCGCTGAGTTGCACCAGGAATGTGACCTTAAGTTGCATTTAAAGTTTGGAGTGCTGTATGAGAACTTTGTCTTTGAACATCATGTTTAATTTTAAATTTGAAGCTAGCGTGTTATTCGCTAATGGAAAAAAAAACATCCCCCACATTAGATGCACGCAAAACTAACCCGACATCAGCCTGACGTGAGTGGCGTCATTCTGACATGTGCTGTACAGTACTGTGCGAGGATGAGGCTACTGGCTCAGCACTTTTAACATGTCTAATCTGTCGGAGATGACAGAGCCTGTCTCTCAGCAGTTCTGTGACAAGAGATGAGGCCAGCTGAGGTGCTGGCTTTATGTTTCAGTCATGTTATTTGCTGGTTTGCATGTATGAAGGAATCTTTATGTGCACACTGTATATGGGCCGGTCTTCAGGAACCAGTTGCAGGATGTGCAGCAGAGTCTTGTGATGTCAGCAGCTTGACACAGAAACCAGGTGATCGTCTGTCTCATTTGGTTGGCTGTCTCTTCTTCCTACTTTGTTGCCGTAGAGTGCTTCTATGGAAACGCAGGGGGTCTATCACCATGTGCCCACACACTCCCCAGAGACCCAGAGCTGAGGCTTCTATAAATCTCTTGTCTCTCTGCAGAGCCTATAGACCGTGCTTATAACTACCACTGTCATTCTTCTCCTCCGTAATTAATGGCATTTACATTTAAAAGGGAGACATTTCAATCCAGTAAAATTATTAGCAGCTTGTTGTATCAGTATCCTTGTTATTCAGTAATTACATAAACAAGATTTTCTGAGCACTGAGATATTTTTATTATACAGCCAAGAAAATGACAAGGTCGTGTGGAGGACTTCTTGATGTGAGCGCTGTGCGAGCCAGGCGCAGTTTTATATGATGCCATTAATTGCACAGAACCAAGTGAGAGGAGCCTTGCAGGGACGTCCCAGAAGAATTGAATTAAAGCTTCCCAGGAATAGCAGCAATAATAGATTAGACAGATCCGAGGCTGTCTCTTTTTCCCAGAGCAAAAATTGTTAATGTGATGACTGCTTGCTCATCAGAGTTGAATGTGTTTGTCAATGAACTGATTTGTGAGTGAGAGAAAATTGGTTTGCATTGGTGGAGTGCGAATGGTCACAGTTTTGAAACCAGATTAAACAATTAAAATGGATCTGCTTTGTTTTTTTCTTATTTTCAATCGAATATACTATATATATCTATGACTATATAGTGTAAACATGATGTACTCAGGTTAAGATGAGATGAATTAAAATGTCCTGTTTCAGAGCGATGCTGTGCCGACAGACCCAATATGGCATATAAATTTGGTGTAAAATTTGTGCAAATATTTTGTGCTTTAATAATGGGTTTTTTTGTAGCTGTTCACACACCAACCGCTAAATTTTGCTGGACAAATTTTCAGCATTTATTTTTTTGGACCTAGGGCTGTTCGATATAAATATATATATATATATCGGATGACGATATATCGTTTTTTTCATGGTCTCGCAAATAAACTGTTTACAGCAATATTTTTTCATCGTTTTGATGGTCACAGTAGAATTTCTTAAAGTTCTCTTTTTCTCTTATATTTAAAATAACCACACTACAGACGGACAAGCCACTGTTTTTATGCGTTGTCATTAGAAACAACGACGGTAAACCCAAGCTTGTTTATTTTCCACATAATCCTTTCACAATAAAGCTGAAGATCCTGTTGAGATTTTTCAAACGCACTGTGAATAAAAATAATGCTGAACTGAATTCCATGGGATGTTTGTGTAACAGCAACAATGGTAGTAGTAGAATTACGTACAAATCAGGAACCTTTTTTTTTTTTTAAAGTGGTGTTAGTCAGATTTGACTGGTGCCCATATTCATACCTGGGACCACTGAAATTAAAGTTAAGTGCCTTGAGGTGGCTACAAGTGGTGAGACTAGCTTCAAGCATCCTCTGATAACGAGTCCCTTATTTTCAGTTGAGAAAATACTAATGAGTGCCAGATTAATTAATGAAGGAAAATGATTATCTTGCACCTTTAATTTGAATTTATCAACATAGCTAGAAATTTTATAAACCAGGAAATGATTAGATTAATTGGGGAGTTAAGCAGCTGTCATTTATTTGTTTCTAATTTAACATAATTTGTCTGTTCTGTTCATTATCTTGCATTCATTGCTTTTCTTTTCATTTTGTCATGTCTCTTGTCTGGCTCCTTTTTTTTTTTTTTTTTTACCTTTTTTTTTTTTTTCTCTCCCTTTTTTTCTTTTTTTTTTTTTCTCC
>VUQR01003181.1:6886-23666 GCA_015108515.1 Hemichromis elongatus
AACCTTAGAAGTTTAAAAAAAAAAAAAAGACACACACCTACCTTTATATTTAACAACTTTGTGTGTTTTTGAAGGCTCTGAGGAAATCTCGGTAGTGACGTATGTGGTTGTTCCACTCGTGCTGACTATATTGGCACTGATATTGATGGCCTGCCTAGCACAGAATGGAATGTAAGATATCCCTTTAAATATCTATCTAACATAAACATATAGCTATTGTGTGCAAAGCCCTGAGTTGAATTTTTACCTTTTTTATTTAGTTATTTATTTATCCGTGTTTTTTGTGATATTTAGTGTGAAAGAGAAGCTGTGTAAAGATGTCCCTGATCCTTCCAACAGCAGCTTGTCCCACTGGGCCCCTAAGACTACCTTGGAGGTAAATCTTTTTTTTTTTCAGCCAATCACAATAAAACAAATAATCAACCGATACTTCTTTCATGTATTCTTTAACTTGCAAAAGGCTGTGTTAAAAGTAAAAATACCTGTTGTTGATCAGTGGAAACTAAGCTACGAAGTGCCAAGAACTGCATTTCCTTCGATGGCCACTTGAGGCTGACTCCAAAAGTGGGTCATTGGGCTGCCAAAAATTTGGAGCCAAACTGATAATCTCTCACTGTCTGGTCAGAGTAAAAAAAAGATCCTCTGGACAAACACAGAGTTCATTGCAATGTTTATTGAGTTTCTACAAAGAGAGCAGTGTCAAATAAACAAAACACCATCAGAACAGCAAAGTTAAACCCCAGGGTAGCAACCTTTAAGCACATACACCAGCAGCAAAAAAAAAAAGACAGACCAGAGACAGATCAAAGAAAAAACAAGGCACACAGAGAGAGACACACTCGGCTCACTTATATAGAGTAAGATGTCATTGCTCACCCTCATTCGTTGTTATAGTAACATCCAGCATAATCCAGCCTTTCCAATGCATTTAGCATACCAACTACACAACACCATCTCAGTCTTTTCTCCCTACTTACAGTATCACAGCCTCCCTTTAACACTATTCTGGTGCGCTGGGGCCAGCATATAATGATTACAACACAGCACAGCTTCCCGAAATTATGCATTTGACTTTAAACGTCTTTTTGACTAGCCAAAGTTAGCATCACAGTAAGGGGTTTTTGGGATTTGATGACAAAAAAGGAAATATAAACATTAATACTTTTATTTTAAAAGTACACAGCTTCTCAGGGCCATTTTTTATGAAATTTCAGTTGTTTTGCCAGCTGAAATGACAACGTGCAGGGACACGTTGAATCAGATTAAAGACTCTTTCATAGTAGGTAGAAGCAATTTCAGTTTTACTTTATGTATTTCACATTTCAGCTGCCACATATGTGAACAGGAGACACAATCAGACAGAGAAAGCAGTCTTTGTTCATTCTGTTCTAAAGTACAGTGCTTAGCAGTGGCAGTGCAGGGAGCTTGGAGTAGATATAGAAACTAAATTGCATGACTTGATTGCTTTTTTCCCCCCACAGAGTATGAATCCTCTTGTGCTACCAGAGATGCCTGAAGTCAAATACTCTGAAGTCATTGTGCTTGGTGAGCTGGAGGACTCCAGGCTTGATCAGGACCACAGCTATCAGAGTGTCTGTAATCTGCGAACATATTCCAGTCTCCGTTCTCCACTTGACGTTAGATTATCAGGAAAAACATTAACCAGAAGGTCTGCAACGGATCTCTCCACTTGCTGCTCAGATTACTCCAGTGTCATGTTATCCAAACCGCTCCAGAATACTCCCGGGCATCTTTTGCACCTCTCCTGCGATCAGAACAACTGGGAGCAGAACACAGCTAACGTCAATGATGATATATTGCAGCTAGGTGGCGCCAGCAAGCCATCTCAGTCACAGCCCAAGGATGAACAGAAAATCTCACATCATTTTCTGCTGCACCATCAAATCCCTGCTTCCTTCTCTGACTTAAGCAGTGTATCTTCTTCCACTGTTTTACCTTCTCACACAACAGAAATGAGTTCCTTCAAACATCCTTTTTCTCAAAGCAGCTTTAACTCATTGCTGCAGTCTAACAACTTCCGTCAGCCCGGTGATTCTTCAGATAATTTCACTACATCATTTCCAAAGTTTCTCCCTTCTATCTTTGTGGATTTCTCCTACTGTCCTGTGGAGTGTGACCCTTACATTCCGTCTGGGGTTTAGTATCATTGAAGGGAAGTACATAATATTTATTCTTCAACAATGTCATTATTATGTTTTATTTATATGTACAGGCACATTCGTACATCCACCTTGTGCTTAGCCAATTGCCAGGGCGAGTGCTGGAACCTATTCCGGCTATGTCATGGGGCAAAAAAGCAGAGTAAACCCAGTATAGGTCACCAGTCTAACCATTTATACCCATGACCAGTTTAGAATCACCAATTAAGCTAACCCTATGCATGTCTCTGGAAGTAAGCTAGAGTACCCAGAAAGAACATACAAGCTTCATACGGAAAGACCCCGTGTGGCCAGTGGACGTTAATCCCAGCAACATCTTTCTGTGAGGCAAAAGTGGAAACCACTGCACCACCTCGCTGCCTCCTCGTCATAAAATATGGAAAAAACATTTTTTGTAGTCAAACAATTTCAAAGACAGGATGTAGTAATTGTAATCAGTTTAAAGATGAGTAAGGTCAGCTGACAATGGCCCCTTTCATGCAACTGGGAATTTTACAATGATGGGAATGTTCTCAAGCTTTGGCTGAGGAATCTTTCCCATCAAAAATGATGTGAACAGAAATCAGACATTTAGGGAAATGCACTTATATGAGTTCTTCCTAAGAAGGAGATGAGAAAGTGGATACCACTTTGATGTCTGCACAGAAAATTTGAAGCTATATTCTACAGCAGTATAGAAAGTGAAAACAGAGGGTAACAGCTGGCCTGGCTCTGTAAAGAACATCTTTTTAATTTGATAACTTAAATATGAGCAGTTGAAGGGAGGATGAATTATTTATATGTATATATATATGTAAACATGGTCATTTGCAATTGATTTGTTACTCTTTTGTATATGTTTGAGGCATTATGAAGTTTTTTGCTCATCTTGCTAATATTCACACCGCACATTTTTGCTGTCAATGCGGAGGAATGTCAACGCAAACTGCTGCCTTTGTTTTACTAATGTTTGAGTTAGCTGTTATTTTTTCTGTTTTTTTTTTAAGTGATTTTTTCAAGTTGCTTGTATAGTTGAAGTCAGGTATCTGAAAGCTTTGTGTGTGCCTATGAAGAAAAAAAAAGCATACACTCAGTGGGCACTCTTTTAGATACACAAGTTCAACTGGTTAGTCTAATCAGCCAATTCAGTGCATTTAGACACATAGACAACAATCTGCTGAAGCTCAAACTGAGCATCAAAATGAGGAAGAAAGAAGATATTCAAATAACTTTAGTATTTATGGTTATTGTTTTTAGGTGCGCTGCTGATCTGAAACTTCCGAATATGCTGATCTATTGAGATTTACAGTGAATGGTCAAGAGGAAAAAAAGGAAAAGAAAATATCCAGTGAACAGCAGTTCTTTAGGCAAAAATCGTCAGGAGAATGGTCAGACTACTTTGAGCTAATAGGAAGGCAACAGCAACTCAAATAGAGACTAATTACAACCAAAGTTTCCAGAATAGTATATCTGAACGCACAGACGTTAAACCTTGAAGTATGCAGATTCACATAGTAGCGTCAGAATTGGGAGTAAAGAACATAACACATGAATCATTCCTGCAATATATCAACAATTTAGGCTGCTGGTGATGCTCTTTCGCTTTTTTTTTGGCACACTGCACATTGTTTAATCACCACAGCCTACCTGATTATTGCTACTCACGACATCCATGCGTTTATGACAACAGTGTACCCATCATCTGGTGGCTGTTTCCAGCGAAATATCATGCCGTCAGAAAACTGAAGTCATCTCAAACTGATTCCTTGAACATAATGAGTTCATTGTACTTAAATGGCCTCTGGTGACAATATCTCATTCCAGTAGAGTAGCTTTGGGATATAGTGGAATAAAAGATTACCATCATTGGATGTGCAACCAACAAATCTGCAGCAGCTGTGCGATGCTCTCATGTCAGTATGACCCCAAAATATTTCCAGCACTTTGTTGAATCTATGCCCTGAAGACCAAACGAGGCCTAGACCAGCAATATCAAGGTCTGTCTAATAAAGTGTCCAGTGAGTGTCTATATCTGTATCTGTCCGTCTAAGTGGGAAGACACAGATTTAGTTATATATAAAAAGGACTTGAACTAGTTATGAATACTGTGAACTAGACTGTCCATTAACAGCATTCTTTCTGGTTTGTTATACAGCTAGTCTAGACTCTTCTGCTAAACATGTTACCTATTTTCTGTTACACACCTGCCGTTTGGAAAGTGGCCTCATGTTTTAAAAATGTACACATCTCAGAGTCAGACACCTCAAAATGCTGCTGCTGACTTGAGTTTATCATTACAGTAGAATGAGCCATCTTTGTAATTGTGAATACTTCTGAGCTGAATTTGTATTTGGTTTACATAATTTGTACGTTGTGGGAATTAAAATATTCACTTCAATGTATGAACTGGAATTTTAAGAGTAAAACGTTAAACATACTGTGTGGTAATTCTGTGTTTCATCACTCCAATAAAATATATATATTTGTTTTCAGCAAACCACGTTATAGTCACTGTAAAGGAATGTGTCTAAAGGATCAGGTGTGTGGACACTTCAGCCTGCATAGTTTACAGTGTAAGTGCTGTGTGATTAGATGTGGATCAAATGTCCCAAAACAACTAACATCTGGATCCTACAGGGTGGTGTCTGGGTCGAGGTAGCCAGACCCACCTGGAGTCTAGTGCAAATGTAAAGTGACCCTTAGAAAACTGCACATGTAGGCCATGTTTGGGCCAACCGTTCATTGATATCCAACTTGGTTTAGCGCAGCTAGTAAATGAAGCTGCTCAATAAACACTGAATCAAAAAGTAAAGTGTTTGCAACTCATTTTAAGTGCAAAATGAAATAGGAATTGGTTTGATTCCCTTACAACTGTGCGTCAGCAGGTAAATCTCCTGCAAATGTAGTATACCTTACCTGAGTGACTCCCTGTTAGTGCGAAACCAGGCCAAAGTCAGGTGAAACCTCACAGTTTATGGTTATTTTAAAAAAAAATTAAAGAGTGTGATGGTGTCAAGATTTTACTCAAGAGTCTCAGCACTGGACAGAACATTGTCGAACATTTGATTACCCTGCAGACTAAGCAGAGAAAAAGAAAGTAGAGAGAAAGTCTGGGAATATCCCTGCTCTCCACATCAAGCGTTCCGGGAAGATAAATTTCTGTTAGCTTTCTTTTTTCTTTTTTTTTAGAAAGTCAGACGCGCCCCCCCGTGCGTAAAAAGGCAGGGCAAACCAAAAAGTGCTTTCTCTGCGACTTACCTGCCAAGATCGCAGATACACAGACAGACGGAAAGATAGACAGGAGGCGGGCAGGTAAGGATCACTGGAGGCGGAAGAGCGAGCAGGTTAATCTTTCCTGTTAGTACTTTGTCCACAGTTCCTCCAGGTGTTAAGTTTACAACTCTGCTGCCAGCTTGTTTCTTTCTTTCTGTTTCAAACACGTTTTTTCTTTATTATTTATGAAAGTGGCGCGCCGTCTGAAGAAACATGGCAGAACAAGGGAAGAAACTGATTCTGGTTGCGGTGGATATTCTGTGCGTCTTTGCTGGTAAGTGAAAACCCCTGCTCTGCCCTCCTCCTCCCGACAATATGGCTGAAAACGTGATT
This sequence comes from Hemichromis elongatus, assembly GCA_015108515.1. Taxonomy (NCBI): domain Eukaryota; kingdom Metazoa; phylum Chordata; class Actinopteri; order Cichliformes; family Cichlidae; genus Hemichromis; species Hemichromis elongatus. The sequence continues at coordinate 12,652 of VUQR01003181.1, forward strand.
GGCTTCTAGACGTGGGTTATTGGCTGCGGTTTAATGTTCACTGATGATTTTTGTACGGGCCAAACAACCGCATAGTATAAGTCTACATTAAAAGTAGCGTTTACAGAATGGCCTGCAAAATGACGCACAGAGGATTGCACAACCATACGCACAGGTCTGATTTATATATCTCTGGTAGATAACTCACATGTTGCTTCATGGGTCGCTGACAGATTACAGAAACTTATAACGCCCCTTTAAAATTTTACACACGGATTCAAGAAATACATGCATGTCAGGACCATGACAGGCAGTGGTTTTAAAGTGTGCAATACTGTTAAACTGTGCGAGTCGGTATCGGTCTCTACCTTGTTCGAACAAGCTAAGAATCTTTTCCGGCACTGAGTGGGAATGCTGCTCGGACTCCTGTTTATCTCTGGGTGTCACTGCACAGATTTCTTCACTGAGATGATCGGGGTTAAAATAGGACACACGCTATCTCATATCACTGTCAGCCAGTCGGCGACCGTTCATGCACGTCCGTGTGTGCGTGCGTGCATCTCTACCTGCCCTTGATTGAATTCATACTGCCAAGAGGTGCAGGGTTGTTCCTCCTTTTTAAACTTAAAGTTAAGAGGGAAAGCAAAGATCAGTGTCTCTCTCTCTCTCTTTGTCTCTCTCTCTCTGACAGTTAAAATCCTGGTATGTGAACTATCGAAAGGTGTGTTTATTTTTGTGTCTTCATGTGTGTATGTGAAGAGGGTGGGCTAGAGAGACTGAATATGTCAGTCTTGAAAGACTAGAACCAAAATGGCTTGTTGCGACTTGCTGTGAACTACCAGGAGGGTACAAATCCATTAATGAAGCTGGTGTCTTCCAGCGGCTGGTGTCACACCCCTCACATTTCTGTCACCCTGACAGTTTGTAGCTCACATGAGGAAAGACCAAAGCTGGGCATTGATGTTGAATTCTCATGGTAGTAGATTTTTCTACTTATTTTTCTGGGAGTAAATATGAGGCAGCTTTGTCTATGCATGTGCCATTTTAATGCATACATCTGGTGACTGAAAGGGAGGAATGATAATAACCATTCTGCATCCCTGATGTATATATGTGTGTGTGTGTCTTTGTGTGAGCGCCTGTGCCTTAAAGAAGTTCCCTTATAAAAACCTGGTGGGGTGATCTGGTGGGTCCTATTTCATTGTTTCATCATAGTCTTTTTCTCTTTGGCTCAAGATCTTATAAACATGTAGAATGAACTTTTGTAACATTGAACCCTTGTGTTGTGAAATCCCAGATGAAGCCTTTCTCAGGTCAAAATTATTATGATTAAGGCTGGCTCAGGTTTTTATCATTTTCCCTTCACCTGCTGACTAATGCTATAAGGATGATTAGTCAGGACTGTAAAAGTGAACATGATTTGTGTTAAAACATGGTTATAATTCTGCAATCGGTTCAGGACTTCTAAACTGATTACTTATAAAATGTGGTGACTAAACTAATAACACACAAAGAGTGTACTTATCATGTATTTATTAAACCCAAAATGAATAATCCCCCACCGCAGTCCAGCCTATGGAATACAAGTAAACATTATAAACGACTTTATTAGCAACGACCTTAATTAGATATTTTCTCATAGGTTCTTGTGAGGCTCTCACAGTGAAGAGGAAGCTTTTTTTTCTTCTCTCTAGTCTACTGAAAAAATAAACAATTTCATTATCACTATTCTATGATTTATTGAGAAAACGTCAAGCCTGAACATTTTAGTAAAGGTCAGTACTCAGACTCTGTGTTCCCCATGCATTCAATTTTTTAACCATTCTGTTGCTGCATTGACAACAACCTGTAAATGGTGTTGATGCAATATCCAAAGTTGTGACAAGGCTTCCATGCACTAAGGTAGCAAAACGGCCTTAAACCAGGATGCTGCCTCCACCGTGCTTTAAAGCTGGGTTGAGCATTGCTGTGTTAGATATTGTCTTGTGCATTTTCACCAAATAGCTCATCCTCCCTGTACAGCTTCATTTAAAGTCGAGTCCTTAATGGGACATGATTCAAACCAGAAAATGGGTTTATTTCTGGAAGCTGTGGAAGGGAACCTTTCCAACATCAGTGTAACTCAACCTCAAAGATTCAGGAAAGCAACGGTTTAAAATGATAATCAGTAAGATAGGATTCTCCAGCTTGCCTGGATTTATGTTTTCACAGTAACAAAAATAAGGTTATCTTGATGAACAACCTAACACTTGATCAGCATGTCTTCAGTCTTCCATTAAAAAAAACAAACAAAAGTTTTAAAATGATGTAATCTGCCATTGGTCTGCGAGTGACTGCAAGTGTAAACTATAATAAGGTTTCATCCTTCTTAATTAACTTGATTATAGAGGGTTTTTAAGTGTGGAGGCGTGTCTGCATATGTGTAATTGTGTACATGTCCAAATTGACTGATATGGGAATAAAATGCTGAACTGAATACTGAATATCCACCATTTTAACAGAATTTGACAGAATACAAGGGGAAAAATAGAAGTTGCACTTTATTAAACCTTTTTTACATACATATCATTTTGTATCCAAACTGTTCCATTAATCGTGGCTCACTGATGTTTTGTTTTAGCTGTTTACCACAGAAAGTTAAACTAATCCATCTGACGGCAAATGCCTGAACTCACTGCTTTTATCACTGACACTGTTGTAATGTTGTCTCACTTAAAACACTGTTTGTACATGAAGACAAACTCAAGACCTGTAGCCTTTCCAGCTGCCCGTCAGCAAGACGGCAAGAGCTATCCCAGCTGTTGCTGACCAGCAGCTTTTAGCTATCTAAAAGTTGCTTCAGTGGTACAAATGACTTTTTTCCCTTTCTAAAATCAAACGAATATTAAAACTCATTCAACGATGTCAGACTGAATCTGTTTCAGAAGCTTAAACACCTCACAATACGCATCCAGTCAGGTCACAAATTAAAGGGAAAACCTAAGACCTTTGACCCCGCTACAGTAAGGGGATCGACTTTGTTATGCTAAAGGAAGAATTTTGCTGGCATGATTTGGGTCCATCTAGTTGTCCCCTTTTAGAGGAAAAAGCCACTGCAAATCAATACAGTGTTGTTCAGAGTGATCACCTTTACCCCATGACCAAACACTTCTGTCCTGCTGGGGGTGGACTCTTACAACTACAACAACAACAATGCCTCCATCCATCTGCTTAATGATACCGATATCCTTCATATTGTTCAGCCGAGAGGTTCTTTTAGCATTAAGAAGCTATGCATTCATCACTCTAAAATAAGCCTTAAGAGTGAGAAAATCTTTATAAAAATAAAATCCAGGATGCCTAAGCTGACACATCAAGCTATCCAATAATATATATTTATGGTAAAAAAAAGAAAAAAGAAAGTACATCCCTTTCTTAATAAAAAAATTGATTCAGCACACCTTAAAATTAAGTAAATATATCCTCAGATAAACTACACGGCATCAGAAATTATGAGGGAAAGTAGCAGTCAGGTGCTGATAAAAGCAGTTTATTTAAAAAAGTATTTATTGCTGCCAACGAATTGGCAATAGAATTTAAAGCCAATCATTCTATAGCGTAAGAGGAATATTCAAAAAATGGAAAACACTAGAGATGGTTTCCAATATTTCCAGGAGTGGACATCCCTGCAAAGTCACCCCAATGCCAGACCATGCAAAAATCCCTCTGTAGACTAACTGTAGTCTGTAGACTGCAGTTAGCAAGTTACATGATAAAATCCAGGACAGTACAGTTTAAACAAGACGGAACGAGTACTGCTTATTTTGAAGAGCTGCCAGGAGAAAACATTTTCTATGTTTGACAAAAAAAAAGCAAATCAACAAAACAACAACATAGTAGCACAGGTTAAGCTTAAGTTTACAGAGTTGCATTTAAACTTTGTAAACCAAAGTCTTGTCCAAGAGCACTGGATAGCATATTGACTCATACAAACCATCAAGCATGGTGATGGAAGTGTGATTATTTGGGTTTGTTTTGCAGCAAAAGGATCGGGCACCTTCAGTCATTGGGTCAACCATAAACTCCTCTGCATATCAAAGTACACTAGAGCCATCTATGACTATGGAAACACTAGAGTGGGGCCATCTATCTGATAACTAAAGGCTTGCCCAAACTGAATCATTCAACAGGTTAATAATCCCAAGCACAGCAGCAAAGCTACAACAGAAGGACTGAGCCACTGCAAGACCTTCAGTCTTTTCTTTTTTTCAAAGACCAGACCTCAACAAGACTGAAATGCTGTGGCGAACCTTAAGATAGCAGCACATAGACTAATGCCTGAAAACCTCAAAGAACAGAAACAACGTGGTAATAGAAAGTGCACCAGAATTTATACAGAAAATGATTACTTCGCATTATTGGGGCTAAAGGTAGTTTTACAAACTACGTGGGGTAAACTTAGTTTTTCAAACCTTGCTTCTGCATTTTAGCTCAGCTTTTATTAAATATGTAATGACATAATATAAGTCGTTTATTGTTATCAAGTTGTTTTGTTTTGAGTTTGGTTGGTTTTTACAAATTTTAGGTCTGGTAAGGATTAGCTTGTTCTTTTCGTTATGTCCCAGTATGAAAAACTTTAGAGTTGACACAGGGTGTATTTTCTTTTCTTACAAAGACCATAGGAAGCTTAAAAATATTCAGTTCACTGGCATACAAGACTTTAAGCAATTCAAAAGCAGGGCAGATTTTTACTTTTTGTATTTATGACCTATGGTTTCATCCCTAAACGTGACAAGTGACACTGAAAAAATGCTCATGTGATACATGTAACACAAAATTACCGTCTATGTTTGGTGAGAGTGCAGTAAGGAACAGATACTATACGTGCTTTTTGTTTCTAGGGGTTGAAGCATGGAAGAGCCGCCGTAGTGCGGAAATGACAGCCAGTGACTGACAACAGCTGTTTGGCTCAAGAGCTGTTATTTATATGCCATTTTTGACAATTTGTTGACATGTATGGGACACATACAGTTGTGTTTTCATATCCTTGTGGGGACATCTAATTGACATAATGTATTCCCTAGCCGCTTACCATAACCAACAAAAATGAATGTTTAACCCTGACCTAACTGTAACCCTGACACTAAAACCAGTCTCAAAATGAGTCTCAAAAATACCTTCAAACTCTTGGGGACATGGATTTTTGTCCCCATAAGGGCTGTTGGTCCCAACAAGTATAGCAAACTTACCATTTTTGGTCCCTACAAAGATATGAAAATGTAGTGGACACACAAACACACACACACGCTCTGCATCTGCTTCTGCCAAATGCATGTCAGAGTCAAGTGGGAAGTGCTGACCTCTGCTCTATGACATTCCTGTGTGAAAATGGAAGCGAGATATGATTGTTGTGTTGGCATACATAGTGCGGGCTATGTGTGCGTAGTTACATGTCCTCTGTCGTTGTTTCATAAAGGAAGAATTATTTCTGTTTTGTGTGTGTGTGTATGCAAGCATTTTATTAAAAGGACGAAGTCACAAATCCGTAAGATGAGGGCTTTAAGAATGTAGACTAATAAACTATTGGCTGGGCTATCATACAAACTCAATTAAAAGGTGTAATGCACATCAAACGAATGGTAAGAACAACCAATAGACAAAATGACCAGCTTCTTATGAAAGTTTACCTATGAAAAATGAAATCTAATGGCCTAATTCATTGTCTGTACTCTGCGTTTTGCAGGATTGTTTAGGCAAGAAGAGACGTGATTTAAAAACAAAAAACCCCACTAAAAACATGATCCATCAGTATTACACTTGAAATAACCCTATAAAGGGATATATTATAGGCGTTCAGTATGTACTGTTTGTGGGAATTTGATCAGAAGAATAATCCTGCTTTCATAGAAATGCACTGATTGTGAAATTGTGGGCTGATATCAATATTTTCAAATATTGATATTTGGTTCATATGCTAGAGTAGGGTTCAGCGATTGGATGAATATATGGACTATCGACTATGATAGTTTTAACAAGGACGATTTATTTGCCCATGAGTATGTTTGCTAATAATGATGGAGCTGATAGAAGCAGTCAAGAGAAAAATAATAATAATAGCACTGTTTTAACAACAAGCAAACGCAAATGCGAGCAAATGCACCCTCCTCAGAGTTTGCCCAAATACATATTGCCCAACCCTGACTGATTTTTAAAACACGGATATTATATTATTTGAAAAATCAAATATTCTGATATAGCCACTGATGTACCTGCAGACCACCCTCTGGTGGACAAACTAAGCAATGTCAACACTAATAACATGGTTGAAGGGTGTTTCACGTGCCTCTTCTGCATGTTTACAATGTATTTTCCTTTATTGGCCATTAAAAATAGCTAAAAGCAGACGATGTTATTGGCCTGCTGATAAATTGGTTCTAACACATATTTTTTGTGTCTTTGAAGACAAAGAAATATCCTAAATATATAAATGTGACTGAGCACAGGAAAAACTTTCTTTGAACATTAATCCGTTTTGGGCTGGCTGAATCTATGTTAGTGGACATCATTTATGTTTAATTTGCAACAATCATCCATATTGACCAATATCAGAATTTGGCTAATATGTAACATACATCTGGCATGAGGCAGACAGTTAATCTGGAGTCACTTTAATTTAGCACAAAGGCTGGAAATGAGAAAAAGTGGCTAGCCTAACCCTGTCTAAAGATAACAAAAGCAAAATGCTATCGCCTCTAAAACTCAAAACAGACAGTTTGAGCGTTGTCTAGGACTTTCCCAGAAAAATCCCCAGCCTCACAGGAAGTGATCCACTTTCTCTGCAATTCAAGTTTTCCGGGTATATGAGGAAAGACAGAATAGTGCTGACCATTGTAGACAGAATGGATAAAAACATGAAATGTTTACAGCAATGGACTGACTGATTTCACTCTGTTCTCTTACTGTGCTGACTTCTTGGGAATGTATCATAGAGGAAAGAAACAGCAATGAGAATTTGAAAAACTTGCCAATATAAACAAAAGTTAACAAGTTAAATATTGCTTTTAAGATCACCTCCCCACAACCTCCATTAGCTGAAAAACCATGAGGTTACTCAGCAGGCTCACAGATCTCACAGTCATCTGTTGAGATATGACATGCGAGGCACAGATACATGTTCACATACATTGTCGTTAGCTGTTAGCCGTGGTGGTTTTGTCCCCAGCAAATGTCTCAGTAGTTCAGTTCTCAAGACGTGCCCGCAGTATGGACTTCCGTCACTTATCTTGAATGCTGAATAACAGGAACATTTTCCCCTTCCTGCTGGGTCAGAGGTCAAGGGGAAGTTGTACTTGTGTCTGATCCCAAATTCCATTATGTTTATTTTCTCAAAGTGGAATCGGGGTGCATGCTCACCAGAAGGGATTATGAAAGCATAAAACAATAGTGTCGCGTCTCTTCTTCCTTTTTTTTGTATCTCCTGTGGTAGTTTACTTTTGCCTTTAGTTAAAAAAAAAATAATCAGAAACTTGGTGTGTGTGTGTGTGTCCACGCACACCCTTTTTTAACTAAGAGATTTAAGCAGTTTTAACAATGTTTGCAGCTGTAAAGGTTCAAGTAAAACTCAACTAGGGTGACCCTAACTTTCAGTCGACCTAATATCCTTTTTCTGCTATACTCAGATGTTTTCCGTTAGTTTAAAAAGAAAAGGGAGGGAGAAGAAATTCAGGAATAGCAATATCTTATTATATTACATTCAAAACTGGGTGCATTTTATAAGTAAAATGAAAATACTTTTTGTGCAGTTTTACTTTCACATTAAAACAAAACAAAAACAAAACCTTGAGTTTACTGTAGTTTACATATTCAATAAATAAGGAAATGGGTAACATGGAGATGAATAGAAGCAAAAAAATGATAGAAATAACAAAAAAACCATAAAACGTTTAGGACACCGCAACTTTTTAAGATATTTCTAAATGTTCCTGAAACGCAATAAAACTGTACATAAAAGCTAACTTTTGTAAATAGGTGTTTGCTTTTTGCAAAAATTAAATAGGGGATGTTTGATTATATAAAGTAATCTTTACATTAAGTAAAACCTGCATCTACTGAATTAAATACCGCCCCAGTGCATGTTGGAGGTCACTGCATGAAGAAGCCAATCATCATACACAAAAAGCAGAAAAGTGATCCAGGGGCCACCAAAGTGAAGCATCTTCACCAGTTGACTATGCCAATGAAATTCTCACTGTAGTTTATGAACAGGAGGGACAAACAACAATCTTGAGAGAGGCCAACTCCCACTGGAATCAAAGTTATAGAATTTCTTAGGTATTTGCTGGAGAACCCTTATGGTTAAACAGTCTCTTATGAGCAAGCACTTTGCAACTGTGGGGAAGAATAACGCCCTTTAATGTCTGATGGAACTGAATCGGATATTATTTGTCCTTAAATACAGCTAAGCTATAAAATTAAGACTCTGAATTTCAAGATTTGCTGTGCATGCAAGAATAGACTAGGTAATAGTGTTTATTACTGGAAATACATAAAATGTAAACCTCTTTACTAATGATTTTTCTTCCAAGTACCAAGAGGGAGGTTTTTAAATTAAAGAAATTAGATTGGAACCAGTTACTGAAACTCTGCTTAAGACCGGTTCTTGTGTAATTGTTATAGGACATTAGAAGAAACAGTATGTGAATAAAGGCACCAAGTGGTCCAAGTGTAAATCAGTCTATAATGAGACATTGTCTTCAAAGGACTCCTGAAAAAATCTCAGAATTGCATCCACGAACTCGATGTCGAATCATCAAAGAGGTGAAAAAGAACCCAGGAGTAAACACAAAACACTTGCAGGAATCTCCGTAACAAGCAGAAGCCTTTTTCACGTGTCCACTCAAAGAAAATCGTTGAAAATAATTATGTTAATTTAAAGACACCACAAACATTGTTGCCATTCCTTTAAATCCAACAGTATCATATTTGATACATGGGTTTTTGAGACAAAAAATAAAATTGCAAAATACTTTTTTTTAATAAATTACAAAACAAATGCAGGATGTAGCAAACATGATGCAAGTTTAAAATAATTTGCAAATTAATATATATCATCAGAAGAGTCTATAAACACTTCAAAAATAAACAAAGGCATTTCAGGCTTGTAGCTGGGAAGCATGGTGGAGGGAGCATTGTGGTTTATAGGCGTACTTTGCTTCCTTAAGGCTGGGGTGCCTTGCAGTCATTAAGGAATCATCAATGACTTGAATTTCCAAGCTCTTTGATGACATTTTATAGGAAAAATTCAGGGAAGTAATCTAAAGTCTGACGTTTGGGAGGGGCTGGGTGAAGCAACAAGTAAGTCAAGAGGCTGGAGTGCTGACGTAATGGTGCTGTCTTGAGCTATGGTTAAGCAAAACATACCAATGAATTGAAAGAGTTTTATAGGTGTACTGGACAACAATTCATCTTTTTCACCGTGCTAGTTAAATAGGGAGCCAGAGGAACTGCCTAATGAAGGCATTCCCTCCTATAGAAGGTTCAACAAGTTATTCAAGACTTCACTTACTGTTTAAATAGGACATTAATAGTACAAGTGTTTGGATTATTTTTCTAGCCAGATTGTTTTTCTAACCACATTTTATGAGTACACAGCATTTCCTACCTCAAAAGCAAGATAGCCCATCTATGATGACAACCACACTCGGTGTTGGTGGTTATTTTATTTAGGTTTAAAGTTTTGTGAAAAGAATCTGGCTTGCTAAAGCATACAGATAACCATGTAATTAATAACTAGAAACGAAACAAAAGGTTGTTGAAAGCTTTTTAATGAAGCCAGAAATGTTCTTTTACAGAATGAAGAATGAGAAATATAAAAAAAAATATAAACAATCCCTTTTAAGTATGCCTTACTTTTGGAAGTAGTTTTTTTTTTTTTTTGAATGAACAGTTTGATTTGGGGCAAATTTGACCTAAGACTCTAGCATGAGAGGCCACCCCGCCAGTACCGGCCTACAAAAACATGTCAGGCCTTCTGTAATAATAGAGCCAGTCCAGATAATAAGTTCACCGTTCAGAGCAAGTCTTACTTGAGTTTCCTCACCACATCTGTTAAGCAAGCTGACCACTGGTTATTATCTATGTTTTAAAGAGCATTGCTCAACACATCTCCACCCTGGCAATGTGTAAGGGTTGTGTCAAACAAATAGTCTCTTATCTAAATGTTATCCTTACACTATGCAGAATAAACTGTGGCTGGGTTTGACTTCAAAGTAGAGCTGAGAGCACGCTTGACCTACAGGAATAATGAATTTGAGCAAAGGGAGACGTTCATTTCATGCAAATAAATTCTCTTTAATGAGGAAGCTGCTTGTCATCAAACATGATTAGTGGCACTTGTTCAGACTTGTAAGAAATGACAATTCGGTCATTAGGCTATTTAGGTCAGGGAGATTTAAAGTGTCCCTTATGTGGTGACAAAGTAGGAGGCGTGGCTCAACAATAGGTGTTTAAAGAGACAGTAGAACAAAACGTGCACAGTGACATGAGCAATTCAGTGTTACGTTCTTAAAATGGCCCACAAAAATAATCACTTGACTTGTATGTGTGCTGGAAGTAACTATATAATAATTGCTTGGCACTAGTTAGCTTAACAATAACTAAAGTAACTTAACCTTGTAACTGTCAGGAGCTGAACAGTATTGTAACATAACAATAGTGAAAAATGTGTTATCTTGTATATTTGGAGCTTTTTAATGAGCTGGCTAAAACTAGGCTCATCTTGTCATTCTGGACATTAGGTAATGTAAACGCACGTGTGATATATTATATCATATAATGGCGTTTTTATATTTTTATATATATATGTATACACATACACACACACACACACACACATACATATATATATATATATATATATATATATATATATATATATATATATATATATATATATATGTATATATATATATATGTATATATATATATATATATATATATATATATATATATATATGTATATGTATGTATATATATGTATATATATATATATATATGTA
>VUQR01003182.1:4317-14700 GCA_015108515.1 Hemichromis elongatus
TATTAGATTTCTAAAAGCAAAAAAAAAGTTTTGCTTCTCTGTGCTATAACATTTTCTTCCTATAAGAGAGGCACACACACACACACACACTCAGCTGCTCTGCCCCTGACTCCTCAGAGTACTTTATGTCACTGTGCTCACAACATTAGACATAATTTAAATTAAAAATAAGGGGAAAAAAACTGTAATAACTCGGATTAGAATTGCACTTTTTACATGCTTTGTCAGTGCAGAACCACAACAGAACATCATTATCTTGATGCAAAGCATTCACAAAACAATGGGAGCACACAATTTAGTAACACAGTATGCAACATGACATTATGCCTAAGAGAACAAAAGCCTATTCTCTCCATTCTACAACACAGAGGACAGTAAGCACCATTGGGACTGCTTGAGTCAACGCAAGCAAAGTCATGCAGTCACAGTGCAGAAACACACCATGCCTCCCCCCTTTTATCTGTATTTTTTACCTTCTTGGCTAAGTGTATTACCCATGTTGTATACTGATTATTGCTCCTGCCTATATGAATGTAGCAGTTGCTCATGGCAGCAGAGCACAGAGAACGGAGTGGGACCGACCTGTGAATGAGGAGAGGCACAGTTTGATGAGCGGTCCGCAACAGGAGGAGCTGAGGAGAGGTCTGCAGCAACAAGACGCCATCTGGCCCAGGAGTCGGCAGCTCCCAGAGATCAATGCCATCCCATCAGTTCCCCTCAGCCTCTTTAACAACAACAACTCCCTCTCTTCCTCTCTACTGGACAATTCCCCGCTCCCTTCCTACTTCTGTACTCTCCTTCCTGTCCTGCTCACTCTGTCTTCCCACCAGTTAGGATCTGTCTCTAATGTCCCCCCTCAGTCTTAATTTCTTCTTCTTCTCTATCTGTCTGCTTCTCTTTCTAATATTTCTGTGCCTTGCTGTCTCCATCTTCCCCCTCCCACCAGTCTTGCTCTCTCTCTCTCTTCAGTAACTGCCCAGCCAGTCGGTGAATGCACAAAGCACTCTCTGCGATTGGTATGAGTGTGTAGGGGGGTGATGGGGGCAGGCCTCTGTGATAGCGTTCCTATGTGTTGTGTGTGTCGGTGAAAATATGCACAGAATGTGTGTCACATAGACAGTGTGTGTGTGTGTGTGTGTTGCTGGGATAACGTAGTGCTGATACACAGTAAGGTGATTCCATAGAGAGACGGGCTGCAAGGTCAGCGCTAAGTGGGGGTAAGAGTTTCTCGGTGGCACAGGTTGAGGATCAGTTCATCTCCAACACAGAGTTTAACCCAACTCAGCTTTCCACCTTCAGATAGCAAACTGATACGACAAGAGCACCGCAGGAAAGCCTCTTTCTACACTGTGAGGTCACTGAGACAAAAAAAAAAAAGGATGGATGCTGAAAATAGAGATGCCTTGGTGAGAAGCTCGTGATAGATGCCATTGTTCTCACTTATGAGACACCCCTGTTAATTAAGCGCATCAAAGGGAGGGGAAAGTTAGAACAATTGACCTTAGGTGACCTTTTAGCATCAGAGAGGGACACGGTAAATAAAACAGCAATGGCTGAGTGTGAAATTCACTGCATTCTTTAAACATATATAAACATTTACCCATATTATGATTCTCTCTTCAACATACAGAGTATAGACAGAAGTAGTCAGAATTGCCAGCGTTTATGTCAATTGTCTGTCCAGACGCTTTTCTTTTTCCAAGCTCATAGACTGTTTATGTCAATTATAGCGACTAAATATAACAGCTAAATGGTAACTAATCATTTTCCTATATTTGATAAATTGTACTTTCTCTCTCTCTGTCTCTCACACACACAAACGCACACACATCCACTTATCCAATTCAGGGTCACAGGGGCACACACTGCTGAGGGCCTACGCTGGCAGCCCATCGCAGGGCTAATACAAAGAAAGAGACAACTATTGACAGTCCCATTCACAACCAATTTCGAAGCACCAGTTCACCTAATTATGCACGTCTCTGGACTGTGAAAGGAGGCTTGTGTACCCAAAGTCGAGCCCGACTGATAGAAGATGTTTAAGATCGATAATCATAAGACCGAATCCTGATGTATCAGATGAGTTTTTTCCCCCTTTTTTTTTTTTTTTGCTCTTTCAAAAACTGAAGCATACATTTACCTGTAGTTACTCATTTATGTTCTGCCCGGCTCCACTAAGATCAGCTGCTTTTTTTGGAAACGTACCTGTTCTAATACTGGGAATGGAAAGCAGATAAAAATCCAAAAAGTGTCAAATAGATGGCATAAACATCACATGCAGTAAAAACCAGCTTATAGAGAGACTAAACCTGAGTAGATTAGAAGTCTACATTCAATAAAAACTCAGTGTTATTAAAATCAGTTGCTTAGATATTCAGATTTTTGGCTCCTGGTACGAGTAAAGTTTGATTTAACACTGATAAAATACAAAGCATCTTTCAGAATTTTCTACCTTTTAAATGTCAAACACCAGCTTTCCATTACTTTGTCATTACTGTCTAACATCACCATATTTAAGTGTTTGCCTACTTTTAAGAAAATAGTGCATTTTTTTGTACCCAACCACTATCCAAGTTAAACTTTGAAAACATATCTGAGGACTGACGGTGTGCAGACACAGAAAATTGCAGATTATGCTGTTCACCAAGATGGAGAAGCCAATTGATGTAATGAGGTGATGGAAACAGCTGATGCCTTACACGCCTCATGCCAGCTGCCATCAGATGCAATATCCCTGATGTTGGAAAACAATTGCTTGTGCAAAATCACGCCATGCATAGTCCTGATATTTTTACCTGTAACCGCTCTCCTCTTCTTCACGATTAAATCTGTGCATGTGTGCCTGGTGAGGCAGAAAGCTGTAAACAAGTTGAAGCCATGTCAGGGCATATCCTGACACTCTCTGTACTGCCCCGCTTATTTGCCATTGTTCAACAAATGTCCAATCTAATAAACGCACACTGGTCTCCAAGCTCATATGTGCAGTCACATGCACTGGGCTTTGTTTGCATCAAACGCTAACAGCAGCTGTCTCCACAACACCCATAGATACTGTCAATAAAACAAGGCAATTCGATTAAACAAGTCATAATATCCTCTTTACCAAACACCTTTAGATAAAACTATTGTTTCCTCTCAGCTGCAGCCTTCAAAACCCTTCCTCTTTTGAGTGAGGCTGTCGCACCACTTCACTAAAGTCTCTTATAAACAATGCATGACTGCTGACTTGTTAAGCCTCAGACACATCATGCATTGCTTGTAATGTCAGAGGTTGTTGTAACTAATGACCACATACCTTAAACAACCTCCCAGTCTCCACACAGTCTGAAGCCACAGCCAAAGCCTGGTATACTATTGTGACACTCTGTGGGCCATGACAATAACATCTAGCATAATGACAAACATATGGTGCGATCAGCTGTGTGTGGTGGCTGTGTCCAACTGCACGACTAGGCAGGAGTTGGTTGAGGTGAGGCGTCTCTGTCTGGTGGTACAACGTAGGCTTGTAGAGGAGTAAGCAGAGAGAAATGTGAGCCAGGGGTTATGAGCTCTAAGTTTAGACTATAACCCCCTGTTAACTCACTCACATGCCTGTGTGTCTGGGACGGAGAGAGCTCCCTGCAGGGAGATTCCCACAGTTGCACAGAGACATTTGGATCCCTTAAACACGCACTGTGGAGGATCACTGCAAATGTATCAACATGCTGGTGGATATTTTCCACAATTCATTAAAGTCTGACTATAAGAAGTCTCTGGATTGGCGTTTACTTGAGTTTTCTGACCTTATGGGAGAGTCTGTAACTATTTACTGTCAAACGATCAGTGAAAACGAGGAACTGAAATCACTACTTGGCAGCCACTGCTCATTCAAACGTTCAGACAACTGCTTCACTAGACTGACAACAGCCTGATGGTACAAAGTACAGCCGCGACTGCCCAACGGAATAAACTTTATGACACCACGAAACTTAAAGATCAGCTAAAAGCACTTTCTTACCTCTCTGTTGGTGCCAGCTCTCTCTTTTCAGTTCATTCCTGGTGTGCGTGGCAGAACGTATCTAATGAATGTACCGTGAGCGCCGTTTCAACCGGTGAGCTGAGTGTTATGACAGCGGCTCAGTGGGCTGTCATTCTCCGCGGGTGAAAGCAAAAGACACGGCGAAAAAAGTGTGGAAGTGTGGGCGTATGCGTGGGTTTGTGTGCGTGCCCGTCGCTTCTAAGGCTATCCAAAACAGCGTGCCACTGACCGAGGAGGTTTTGTGTGTTTTTTTTTTTCAATGTAACTCCTCCTACATTAACTTTTGGACAGTCGTAGGGCCTCCTCTTCTCCCTCTCCCTCTCTCTGTTTCTTCCCCTCACTCACCCTCATGCATAAAAAAACTTCCTCTTTCTGTCAGAATCTGGAAACACGATCCCACAGAGGACTAAACCGAAAAGAGGTCGGGTTATAAATATATCCTCAATCTATTTTCTCAAAACTACTCAAACCTTTTGCAATCTTCTTCATATTTGTGCACCAGGTGCACAATACCACATGTTCTCTCTTCCCATTCTGCAACACCAGTCTCACCAGCTTGACTTGATGCACCACTAATGATGTCGGACGTTTAGATGACTGAGTAATCACCTGTTTTGTTTTGGGTTTCTTTTTTCTTTCCTTTTTGCATTGTTCAGCACATACCTGACAAATCACTCATCATCATTCCAAAGCTCCTTTTTTTTTTTCACAGGCCTGCTCAACAAGTCCCAGGCTCACTGCCATTGAGTGTGTGAAATGTCCAGAGTGATGCCTGGAAGTGTGAAATGTTTACCCTGGCATGCTGCATGACACTACAAAAACAAAACAAAGTAAAACAAAAAGGCACAGCAGTGACCTTGTCATTCGCTTTCTGGGTTATGTATCTGTGTTATGCATATCTGTGTGTGCAGCGATAAACCCCATGCCGGCAGTGCTTTAGCCTGCCATGTTGGGTTTTTTTTCTGTTTCTTTTTGCATTCTTAGTTAAATATAAACTCTGGAACTGATTGTGTAGCCCCAAGTACACCACGACTAAGTCACCCTGAACACACAACATCGCCCCTGTGGTGCTCATGTGATCGTGCAACTGGCTCTGCAGGGCTGGAGGACACAGACCATTTATTTTGCTCTGCTTCCAATAGTCGGGGGGGATCAGCATTAAATATCAGCATATTACAAATAGCTAGGAGTGAGTAGAAATGAGTAAGCACAGCATTGCAGGATGAATGGTAAAACACAGAGTGGGTATGTGCACTTTCCCTTTGCCATGTGAGCGGACAAAGGGCAAGGATTGTGAGATTTAGTGAAGAATGCAGCACACTGCTGATCAGTGCTACTGATAGTGGACACATGGCCACGGTGCGACTGACAGACAAAAGACACATTACCTCCAACTGATAAACAAGTGAATAATAAGACCATAAACAACACAATCACACACACAAAGACAGTAACACAAAAAAGACAGTTTAGCAATGCATTAGAAGTGCAACTATATGATGATGTAATGTCATGTGTTATTTGTGCTGACTGTGGTTGTTTTCTGCTGCTTGGCACACTTAAAGAAACAGTTTCCATTCGAAAGAACAGAGTGACGTTAGCAGTGGATGTTTGGCTTTACTGTCAGTCATGGAGGGCACGGGTGCCTTTACATACACCAACAGCACTGTGTTAACCCGGCGGCCTCCTGCCACGCTGCCTTCAGTGCACAGGAAAGTCAGTTTCCTGTTTTTCTGCCTCATCAGTTTGGAGAACAAAAGTAGAATACTGGATTGACACAGAAGCATGATCAGCAGCCGGCACAAGTCGGTCCTACACCCCCGAAACCCCCCACAGTTATATATTGTCACATTTACACAGACATGGAGATAAGGATGCTTCACGCCAGCACATCTTATTAACAGATGTCACAGTCAGTTCTAACCCAAGTTAGTCCAGCACACATAGCTCTAAAAGTCCTGTGTGACTTTCCATTTTTACGGGCTATTACCCAGGACATGCAGAATGAGGTAACGGTGTGAACTGAATTGACAGTGAAATGGTTTCCAAATAAATATATGTCATTGAGATCCATGCTACATTTTTTCAAAGCTCCCAAATAACTAAGAACCAAAATGTGCAAGGTGAAAATAAGATTAAAAGTGCAAAGGAAAAAAAAACATCTTGTAAAACCACTGAGCTCCAGAACCAGAAGAGGTGAGACGGTGCAGCACAGAGAGAGCGAGAGAGCCGGGCGCCTTTTACATCCCGTCATTGTCCAGCTTCCTAAAGGCTCCAGAACCAGGACTTCCTCAGGACACAGGGACAAGGCTAATAAAAACAGCACACACACACATAGCTTCATTTCACAACACATGAGCTGACAGAGAAATTAGTTCACCATCTTACAAACTGCACCAAATAATAAAAGTATTATGAGTTCATCCTGATTAAATGCACTTTGAACAATAAGTTGCATTTTAACTTTGCAAATGTTTTAAATTAGGGATGTAAAACTCGTGTTACATCCTGGGCCACCTACACGTACAGCCAGACCAGTGAGAATGCCCTTTGTGTTAGTGAAAAAAAAATTATATTGAATCTGTGAGATGTTTCAATATAAGAAAAAAGACTTGCGATTTCAACAGTATTTCTCCACTTTTTCTACATGATAAAGAAACGCTACGGTATTACATAAAATAATAATAATCGACTAGGCTTAAACTGTAAGCAATGGATGTGTGTGTCTGTGTGTGTGTGTGAAACATACAAAATTTTCAGGGGGAGGTCAGAGTAATTTTTCCTGTTGTTGTTTTTGCATTAAAGTCCAGTGCATAACTGACATGTGCTGTGTGATTCTGACTGAGGCACAGAACTGCTAGATGAAGCCTATCAGATTGGAGATTTAAATGGAATCTTGTCTCATTGTTCATTCATTGAAAATTAACAATAATTACCGCTTGTTCAAATTTGCAGTTTAAATACAAGGTGCACAAGGGTGCTGTTTACTGCTTAACTTGTTGACGTCTCTATCAAAAAACTTAAAAACAGATTTTTAAAAATCAAGTTTATTTGTTATGAAACGTTTTTAAATTCAATAAGTTATATTGATAACTATGGGGACAAACAACCCTATACCATGTGACAACCAGTCCCACTATCAGGATGGTCGTCACAAAGTGTCAGAGTGTCGTTAATGTTTAATTACTTTGTACTAAAATTAATTTTTAAATGGGAAACTAATTCGTTCATTCATTCATTAAAAAATAATTCTATAACTCACAGTGAAAAAACAGGAAACAGATTTTTTTTTTGATAATTTAATTGTTTATCTGTCTAGTTTAGCACGAATGGCTATGAGGGATTACTTTATCAGCAGGAAAAGGTTAAAAAAAAAAACTTAAAATACATTTAAAAGTCCAAAATTCATGCTCTCCTTCACATTTTTTTAAGATGTCCAGTGGGCAGGATTGAATCTGTGCAAGGCCGATTCTTGCTCCCGGGCCTTATATTTGACACACCATTTTGAAGGAACACATTTAAAAAATGTGACAGCAGAAATTTTCTCCTGTCTCTGTAACAGAAACAAATATAACGTTTTCTTTATCACAGCGTTACCTGCTTTTTATCTTCCAAGTTTAATAAGCCGCTTGTTATCTATGCAATAATCCCTTAAGTTGCTCAGGTCGTTAACCTTTTGGCGAACTTCAATTTTTTTCTTATGACTACTGGCTCATACCATGAGAAACAGCGGATGGGTGTTTCAAGCAAGCTCCAAGATTGAAATCTTTCCACGTTGATGCCAGTGGACCCGGTGAAGAAATATCACTGAGCCATGAAGGCAGGGCAGCTTCTAATCTCCTCTCAAAAATAGCCCATACATTTTAAGGCAATTGCTTTGATTCCGCAGTTCAGTTCCACAGTTTCTAAATTAGCCTGGCCTCAGCAGCAGCAGCTTCGCCGTAAATAATCCAATTAACTTATTTGCTTACGTGGATTTTCCAGAAGAGGGCGGTGTCTTAACAGTTTTAGCAACAAGCCCAGCCCAGCACTGCAAAAACACAAAGTGGTTTTATGAACGCTCTCAGTCTTCTTTAAATAATTTTGTTTTAAATATTACATGCATTTCTTGAAAAGTGACAAATGCGTTCTGGCCTTATTTCCGCCCAATTTTAATTCGAGATGGCTTTGCAAATTGCAAATGAATCTAAAATTCAAACACTGAGCATCTTTCCGTTAGTCCTCCTCTGCTCTGGAAATCGTCTTAAAAAGGAAGGACTTGTGAACACGTATCACTTATTGCAGAGTGATGTAGGGTATAGTATCCCCAAAGCGCTCACAGCAGCCCAGAGTGACGTCGTTAACCCAGGATAGAAAAAGAGTGCAGTCAAGTGGCCTCAGAAACCCGGAGCAGTACCGGAAATTACTTTACTTTCATAAAAAATCAGTTTTTAAAACCTGAAGCCTGAAAGTTCATAATTTACTTTATGTATATTTTATGGAAGACAGTGCCTCAGTTCTCAGAAATATCCTAATATTACTCGAGAAAGACTTGTTGTAACTATCTGACTCAGTTTGTGGGAAAAAGTTACCTTACAAGTACAAAATTGGGACTTCATTTTTCACGTGGAGTTTAACATTTCAGTTCAGGTCACGTACTTAATACCGTAACAACCCTGATAACGCACTGCTGGGAATGGCAATGTGTTGGACCCAGGTTGTGCCTGTCAGGTTTTGCTTTGGTGCATTGAATTAGCAACCAGTGATTTTTACATTTCAAATCAAAACTTCAAAAATTAACTTAGTCTTAACTTATTAAAAATATAAACGATCAAAGACTATTATATCTGAAACCTCGATTTAAGTTTAAGTTATCAATGTTTATCAATGATATCTATTGTAGGCCAATATTTTAATTACAGATGAACCAAAATTGTTGTTTTCCCTTTCTTTTCATGCAATGTTCACGCGCTAACACGCGAAGGTGTTTGCTTTATTTTGAAACCTGCGACCGGAAGAAGATATCGGGAGGCTGTGTTTACAGCGCGTGAAAGGCGCACGATGACACGCCAGGGGAGCGCGGCGGAGCTGGGATCAGCCGGGAGCGAAAATGTGAAGGTGGAATCCGTGTGAGCAGCATTGTGTTGTCACTGGCGTCTCTGGAAAAAAAAAAGAAGAAAGAAAATAATAATAATAAAAAAGACAGCCGACGTTCACACCAGCAAGAGCGGGAGTTTTATTTGGATGTTGTAGCTGAGTACGGGTATTATCCTGCCTTCTATTTCTTTTTCTTATATTTTTGTACCCCTCTGTGCCCACCTTCTTCTTCTGAGAAATTGACTGGAAGCAGTGCTGCTGGGAGTGAGAAGCATCATTTGCGTTTAGTGGATTATTATTTTTATTATTATTATTATTATTATTATTGCAAAATTGCGAAGGAGTAAAACTGCCGAAACTGAGGAATTCCTCGTGCTTTATGGGATTATTTTCTGACGAAGCCGCTTTGTTTTGGATAACAACCGATTGGGCATCATGAGTTCCAGTGGTAAGTGAATGTGCGCTCCACCTCTCCACTTGAAGCGCAGGGACGATTTATGTAGGTGAGAGCAGAGAGAAGTGCCATAGCACAATATTAGTTTAGACTAGAATGTATGCTGTATTTATTATAAAAAAAAAATAAACATTTTAAAACAAGGATGACTTGCATTTTAATGTCATAAAAATGGGAAATTTGCATTTTTGCATTGAGGAAAACCAAACCAAAGCAAAACAAAAACATACAAACACACACACCAGTGTGACTGTGGGTGCCAAGTCCTTACAATAGACTTGGAGCAGGTTTAGAGATTAGAGCTAAGTATATCTGGAGGTCAGAGTGGCATTTGCCCTGAGTTCATCCAACGAGGAGCGTTTTTGAAATTCTTCATCCATATAACAGTTGTTTTCTGGGGCCTTTACTCACTTCTTCCACCTCCTCTCTTTTATCTTCTACTCTCCTTCCCCATCCTCCTTCCCATCACTCTGGAGGTAACACCCAAGCTTCCAGCTGTTGCTTCTTCTTCTTTAAAATCCACCTGCCCCTTACCCACACATTCCTCCCAGGATCAGTAAGGCCTTTGGTAGAAAGTTCCTAACCTGACCGTTTGGGACTTTAGTTGTGTGTCTGTCGGCCTCGGGGGCTCCTGTCATACTTACCCCAGAATGGCTCTGGGACAGCCATGATGCTAAGCTGACCTTGTATCGCCGGACTCTGACCCTGATCCTCTGTCAGCTGAATCAGGGCTTTCCCCGTAGGCCTTGTAGGGTAATGCTTATTTGTTTTGTTTACAAGTCAGACCTCGTGTGGATCTCAAGGTTAACTTTAAAAGAAAAATCCACCCCCACCC
>VUQR01003182.1:21531-52149 GCA_015108515.1 Hemichromis elongatus
TATATATATATAGATATATATCGTTCATATATATATATATATATATATATATATATATATATATATATATATATATATATATATATATATATATATATATATATATATATATATATATATATAGAATGACTGGTTGTCTATTATCCATTTCTTTGCCTGTGGATTCAGGTGTGTTTACAACCCAGAGGACAAGATGGACCTTTAAAGAGCCCTTTATCTTAAAAAAGGTTTAGATTCAGTTAATAGATTATTTTTACCTTCTTTCCTTGTGTTTGCATTTATTCCGATACTCTTAAGGCTTTCTGTGTGAACGTGCCTTCCTGACTGTGTGAAATAGCTATTGGGCTTGCAAGAGTCTGACATGTAAGGTATAATGAGGTAAGGGGATCCATCTCGCTTTCTCTACTGACACAGCAATGTGTATGTGTGTGTGTTTATATGTGTGTGCGTGCGTATGTTTGTGTGTGTGTCATCCTGTATAACTGTGTGAAAAATAGAGACAGCGAGAGAGAAAGCCTGGAGCTTACCAAGCTTACATAGGTGTCAGACCTCACAGCTTCAGAGCAAGTGTTGACAGAGCAACACACTGATCTTATTGTTTGAACTTCACACAGTGGAGTCTGTTATGTAGTCTCCTGGTGCACTCAGATAACGTTTGAAAATGGAAAACTGCGTTATGTCTTTCACCCATTAACAGTACTGTTATTATGCTCATTAAAGTAGATGCTGTGGATACTGTAAAGTTTCTCACATTTGTGTGACTGAAAACGGCAATATTAAACTGCATTAGCATTTGATTTTGAGGAAAAGGTGATCTGCTGTAATTGCAGCTGAGCTTGATTACCTGGTCTGAACTCATACCAGGCTCAGTTTATACTGCATATTAGAATCAGAATACTTTGTTAAGTTGATTAAATTTAGTTTAAGAGGGCGCGAATTTCAAAAATCAAGAAATATTTTTAGAAAATGCCAGCATTTCTGACAGCAACAGGCTCCATGCAGGTTAATGCATATGCAGTAATATAATACGTATTTATATTCATAATATTAACAAGTAATTATAACTTCAAGTGTCTTTAAAAGCTAGCATCAGTTACATATAACAGGCCTGGGAAGCTTAGGACCTTGTCAGAGGTTGAGAACTGCAAATGTTTTTTGAGAGCGAGGAACGCTAAACCTTAAGTAAGCTGGGAACGGGAACAGTCAACACAACTTTCAAAATTGCGTTTTAATGTGTGTGTTAGTGGACCATAGCTGAGTTCAGTAAATGTTCTTTTTATGCCTTCATCAGCTTATCGCCAAGACTCAACAGGCGGTCAGCGGAGCTCTGGGCCAATCCGGTGCCAGCGATGTCGGGAAGTTTGCAAAGGCGAAGTTGTACGAGTACAAGAGACCCACTTTCATGTCAAGTGTTTCACCTGCACCGGTAAGAAATGAATCAGCTATATATAAAAAAAAATCACACAAACTGGAGCTGCCTTGCGCGGTTTCCTAAGCCTGGGTGGTCACGGTTAGAAAGAACTGGGAATTCCAGTGGTAGGCCAGAAACAAGACATCTATCTTGGTCACGTCTTCGTCTGCTAAGCACACGCCCACAAGCACACTTTGACAGATACCGCCTATGCATTTTTTCATCCATCTTCTAGCGTACATGCTGAGTGCTACTATTAGTAAACGGTGGGGATTGGAACGGATCAGAGGTGCCTTGCAGGGGACTCAGGCTCCTGCTAAGGTAGCTTGTTAATTTGCTGGAAACTTAAAAGGGATTTTCTTTTGATTGTATTCTTTGGATTAATGAGACTCACTTAGCCTTGCAGTGCAAGAGTGACCTCCAATAGAAACAGTGGTGACATACTCACACACCCTGTTAGTGTAGGAGTTGTGTGGAATGCCTTTTACCTTTGTAATGTGTGTTTGTGTATTGTGTAAAGCACATTTACGTAGCAGTGTCTCTATGAAATCTTTTACTGCAGGGTTAATTGACATTTTGAGAACTACACACCCAAGTAAAATGTACACTGGTTATGCTGTAGGCTTTGCAGGTGAAATGTATTCGTGCAGTGACCAACTGACATTCAAATTGAGGGAAATTTAGGAGTTTGACAGTCTGATGAATGGGATTTTTATTTTTATTTGGCTCAGCAAAAATCAGACTGACTCATAGTTCATTTCAAATGCAAAACTGACATGTAGAATTGCCAACATTTGCAGAGTGAAGGGCAAGTCTGAAAGAGGCCCGCGATAAGCAAGTGTCTGTGCATGTGTAAAATGAAAAACTGGAAATGAAAGAAGTGAGGAATGCTGTTTGTCACGCCGCTGTACAGCCTTGAGCAAGCGTTCTCAGAATTATGATCATAGTTCCTCACTAAAACAAAGACAGTCAGTAAGTTGTGGATCAATAATAAGTTCTTTGTGACATTTGAGACCCAAACTGCTACAGGACAAGAAGAAGAAATCGTCTTTTCTGTAATATGTTCGCATATGTTTGCATATGTTGCACACGTTACGTAGAGGAATGTTTTTTTTATCGTTTACTGCTCTACAAGAGATTTGGAGCAAACGTTTTGTACATACGCATACAATTATATACACCCAAATCAATTGACAGTGTGCTGAAATGTTGTGTGTGTTGAATGTTGGCCACACCTCATTTCTTTGTATTTTCCTTCCAAGCATTTAATGTCAAATTTTAAAGTGGTCTTAATTAATAGTTCTTTAGAATTTCCAAAGATCTTTCAAAGTTTTCGTGTGGACATTGGGCATTCAGTTCAGACCATTTTTAAAGGAATATTTTTTTTTATAAAGCTCTTTAATACTGATGTACAAATTATTCAAGCACAAAAATGGCGAGGGATGAATCAGTGCTGCGTTATGCATAACAGACAACTTAGCAAAGAAGCATTTTTTGTATGTTTAAGCACTTTGCTAGTATCAGTTTGTTGGGAAAACATCATTTTTCTCATTTCTGTATATAAATATTTGAAAAGTGCCAATGATAAAGCAGTTTGAAAAGCATAAAACTTGTGTGCGGCAGGACAACGAGAACAAAAAGAGCTATTAGCTGAAAACGTTAAAAAATTAAAGAAACTGCACAATTGAAGGACAAAAAAAGAAGTGGCGGAGGTTTAAAAATAAATGAAAATCAAATGAACTTTTTCTGAAAGTCATGACCTTAAAAAACGGGAAACAAATGAGCTGATGGATGCATCTGGTCAAACGCATCTGTTAAAGCGCAATTTCAGGTCCTGCAAATGTGTCTGTCGAGGGGGGTTTTTACCCATCACAGACGTGCTCCTTTGTAGCCCTCCAAAATCCTAAGTGCTAACTGCATGTCACTGTCTCCAGTGACATGCAGTTAGACAGTTGCTGATTGGTCGACAGGTATGCTGGAACATGGAAGGGAGCGACAGAGCACACAGAGGAACAGGAGAACTGCTGAAAAAACGTCAAAGATCAAGAAATACTGCATGAAAAGCACAGACAGCAGTGGACACCTTTTATTGTATAACACTGTTTTCCCATCAGCTCTTTGAATATTATAACTTTGCTCTTCTCCACGGCTGGCTGACGAACCAACAATAGCACAAGTAAGAGTGGTCCACAGACTGGTTGTACCACATACTTTGTACACCGCTTGCATCTGATAACAGAGCTCTCTGCAGGTGCCCGGGTTATCCTGGGACTATGAATAGACTACCCCTGCTGAACCATAAATTCGCCTTCATGCCTTCATTTTTCAGCATGACAATGATCCCAAACACACTGCCAATGCAGTAAAAGCATACCTGGAAAGAAAAACCACACAATGGAGTACTGTCAGTCAGTGATTGGCCGCCCCAGAGCTCAGACCCCAACATTTTTGAAGCAGTGTGGGATAATTTCGACAGAGAATGGAACTAAAGGCAGCCGACATCCAAAAAAGAGCTTTGGAATGTCCTTCAAGAAGCCTGGAGAACTATTCCTGTAGACTACTTAAGCAAATGACAAGAAAGCTTTGCTCAGAGAGTTCAGGCTGTGCCAAAGAATAAATGCTGCCGTACCAAATATTGAGTTTCAGGTTCATTAGAATTGTGCAAACTCTGCATCTGTAAACATTATTCAGCGCGAATAAATAAAAAAAAACATGAAAAAACAGAAAAAAAGGCTTTTTGAAGAAAGATATTTCTTTTTTTTTATTTCCTGTATTTTGGTGATGCAGGACAAGCGTCTTTTTTTTTTAAGACACTAAAAACCTTTTTACATAAGGAAATGTCCTGATTAGTCTTTAGATGCCCAAGAAGCCATGCTGGGTAAGTTGGGTTAGTTATTCTCTGCACTACAGTGCTGTGCAGCTCACAGACATTCTACAGTTGATAAACTCACAGAAGGCTATTCATCTGAGGATCATTGTTACATCTAGCTGTCACACATGTTTAAAAAAAAAAAAAAAGAAGCTTATTGTGCACACATGCAGTCGTGTTTATAAGCGCGCACGTCTACTGTATACATGTGTGCACGCTCACTGTGGTTGTGTGGGGTTGCTGTGGTAACGATGTGAAGGGGCACCCAGGCCCTGGTTGGTGGATATTCTCAGCATCTCTATGGTCTATTAACCAATCGAAAGGCTCTGTTCTGTGCCCCAGAGAAAAAGGGGGGCAGAGCACCGAAACCGAGCAGAAAAGAGAAAAAGAGGGGGGATGGGGGTGTCGTTTGTGTCGCCTAAACATTACATCATCACTTGAGGATAATGCCAGTCTGATTCTCACTTTCTTTTCTTCCTCTTCCTCCCACTCGTAGCAGCGCAACGGTAATGGAAAGCTGTCACTGATCACCTCATCTTAGCTACACCTATCTGACAAATCTCTCACCTCATGTTCCAGACAGTTCTCCTGCTCCCGTGAGGCAATGGGGGACTATTGTGTGGCCAGGCTCTGACACGAACCTGCCCATAATATGCTCTCCCGTATGGACTTCTGCACACCCAGCAGTTTTCTAAAGCTTTTATTGTTCAGTGTGTAAATCCCCCTCACACACAAACATGTTCCATGTTCTGTTGAACTTCCTAAACTCCATCTTTCCCCTTTTGTCTGCGTTAACAGTCGCTGCTTTTAGTTTGTTCTCTGTATATTTTTTTGAAAGCATAAGAGCGTCCCAAATGCAGTGGCAGGATTTTCCCCGTGTCTGTCCATCTCTGTCATTTTTTTTTTCTGACTCTTCTTCTCTCTTTCTCTTTTGCTTTCTCCATCTTTTTCTTTTTCCCGGTGACAGTCACTCAAGCGTGAAATCAATTTCTCATCTCGGGGCAGGATGACATTGGCAAGCGGTGTGTGCAATTTGGAGGCTAATGGCTAAACTGTATTATGCCAAGACACCGTAGTGAAAATTCACTGCCCGGCAGCCAATATCTGTATCTATCAGTCCTGTTTATGAACTTTGAGACCGGGGTGTGTTTCATCATTTGATTTTGCTCTTTCCTTTCCTTTTTCTTTTTAAAAATCAGCATGCGTGTGCAGGTTATTGACCTTGACCATTTCCTTCATCTCCACTGTGAAACCATGGGATAAAATCTCCCTCCTGTTTTTCCTACTTCTCCTTTTCTGTCTGTATTCCATCCTTTTCTCCTCAAAAAGGCTGACTCTGCCCCACTAAATAGCTCCTGATCATTCAGTCTTAAACAGTCTGCCACTCTCAGTTACTTTCACCCACATTCTCTTAGCATGTAGAAAAACATATAGCCACGTCATTGATCATTTCATCCTCCCTCTATCTTTGCCCACACTTATGAACCTTCTGCATGCTAAATTACCATAATTCA
Source organism: Hemichromis elongatus (assembly GCA_015108515.1). Taxonomy (NCBI): domain Eukaryota; kingdom Metazoa; phylum Chordata; class Actinopteri; order Cichliformes; family Cichlidae; genus Hemichromis; species Hemichromis elongatus. The sequence goes on from VUQR01003182.1 coordinate 27,326, forward strand.
TCTCTCATGCATTAGTTAGAGGAGGAACAGATCACTAATCATCTCATTTGAACCCATTATACCGCAGCTGATTACGGCATGAAAAAGCAGCCACGCAATCAGCTGGAAAATATCAAGAAAAAAAAGAAGAAGAAGAAGTCTGGAAAACGCTGAAGATAAAAGCCAGCTCACAGAATGATTAAACAGCTCCTGAATACATGCATCCTGTAGCACTTGTCAGCAGCTGGCTATAGTGTGTGACGATGGAGTGTTCTATTACCGCTATATGGGCTGACTAGTGCATACTGGTTCAGTGACATAGTGACCACATTTACCCAGAGCATAATTGGCACTCTTAGATTCCAGCAAAAACAGAGGGAGGCTGTCAGTGTCACAAGCATAAGGCTAACTCAAATATAAATCAAGGTGCTTGCTTCCTATGCAGCCAGCTCACAGACTAACAAAGAATATAGACACAGAGAAGCAAATATCCAAACAGAGCAGGAGACAGATGCAAACACAGACAGGTTTGCACATAAACTGCAAACCTGCTCCCGGTAGTTATTTATTTTTTGAGACAAAGCAGATTTCTCTCATAAAACAGCGCTGAGGGGAATAGCAGATTTATTCAGACAGGTCAGATAAATACTTGACTGCTCTGATAATGCACCCTTTTTGGCTGATATTCTCACTGGGGCTTTTATTAAGCAGCAGCGTCTTTGGCTCTTTCTCTGCAGATCTGTTTCAGTCAATCCAGCCTCCCTTTGGATGCCATCAGCCCCCATCATAATAACATCAGCCTACTATACTGTACTGCCACTGCTCTCTGAAGGCAAGGGGAGAGACTGTAATAGAGAGAAGTACAGTAGGGAGTAGAATATAAAAAAGGCAAATTGTGAGAGAAATAAAGAGAAAAACAAAGACAGCAAGGTTATGTGGAGAAACAGACACAGAAAAAGCAAAAAAAAAAAAACGTGGGGGGTTACAGGAAAGGGGAGCTTCCTGTAGCTATAGCAACCGCTGGTACGCCGGTCCAATCACCACACCAATGCATGGTTGCTAGGGAGAGATTCCGGCGAAGGGAGAAGGGTGTGTGGCAGGAAGTGGCGCTTTTCCCTGACGACTCTGGATTCTGTTTAGATGGCAAGGATTATACCGCTGCTCGTTTCTCCCAAAGTGTATTGGTCCTGAGGGCTTTTATATACTGAGACCCTTTCTGTTTCCTCTAGGTGTGTCTGTGTGTGTTTACTTGGCACAGTGAGGTGCAGCTTCCTAGGTGTGCAACTGTCTTTTTCAGAGAAAGTGTCTTTTTTTTTTATTGTAAAGAAGAAGCCGTGTTAGACAAGCGCATTCGGACATACAGACAACTGGAGCATGTTTAGGGTTTATTTTAAAGCATCATCTGTAGCCGTCTGGTTGTCTCTGTGTGTCTGTGATCTCGTTCATGTCTTGTTTTCCCTTCCCCTCAGAATCTCTAATCAGCTCTCTTAGGGTTAAAAGCTGAAGGCCTCAGCAGCAGGGCTGGTCTGCTGGTATGAAGAGATTCCACTGGGCAACCATCTGTCTCCATCAACTACAGCAGCCAAATATGAGGGAAGCCCTGCCACTCATGCATGTTTTCTCTCTGCTTTAGCCTTTAGCTACACGCCCGCCTCCTGTTGCCCTTTCCTATAAAAACATCTCCGTCTGGCTTCTATTGCAGTTTTCCTTTAGCCGTGCTAGAAGCAGAGCTCTAGGGATGGCAGCACTGGCCAGTTGTTCCAGACAAAAATATCCCAGAAACGACTGGATTGGTGAACCCTACTAAATCTCATAATCTTGATTACAAGTTTGCTTATTTACAAAATTCACCTGTTTGATTGCCAAAAAATTGGTATAGATCTATAAATGCTTCATAGACAGTGAATTCATGCTATCATCAGTTCACATGTTCGGTTTTCCCCAATAATGTTTATAAGAACTCGTATGCATATTCCTAATTAGCCAGCTTTAGCATGCTAATACATTAAACTAAACTGCATGCATGGTAAAGATATGTGCAAAAGCTCAACCTGCATTACCTGCGTATGAACTGTACGCCTGTTAAGAGTATTGAGATTGAAGCGTAGTGCCTCACAGAGCTGCTAGTGTGTCTTTTGTCTGTCTCGTCTTCCTGTTTGTCTGACCCCTTCTTTCACCGCCCCACGATTTGGCACAACTTGAGAAAACACATTATTTACTCTTGAAGTGTTCCCTCCTGTCAGAGAGGCTCAGATCCGGGGGGACAGGGAGAGGGCAGCGAGGGCCCCATGTTGGTAGCACAGATGTGCGTCTGAAGTTCTTTCTCTAATGAAACTTGTCACTGTCCCACTACTAAATGTCCCTTTGCTAAACTATCTGTGACTGCTTATATTATCCCGCAAAAGCCCGGGAAATTAGCACAACGCTGACAGCAATTAAAATGTGCCGCGAGGCTACTTTACGGTACTGCAAAAACATGTTGATTCACTTAATAACACATTATGTAAACCTAACTGTGGTTTAATAGGCAGTGGGAAAAGTCACAGTGAGAGACAGAGCAGGGGAATGAAGGTTGTGTTGAGGTACAGCTCTGTAGTGGTGAGAAGAGAGGGTGCAAATTGAGATAAAGCGAAGACCTTGTGCTCAGAGCCACAAAAATTTGGAAGCAGTCTTGAAACGGAAAGACATAGAAAGAGAAGGGGAAGAATCGGTGTGGGTGTGGGAGTAGGGGGGTTGTCGGGACTATTTTGGAGTTCCGGCCTGGGCTGACTTTCAGAAGGGAATTTTAATTGCGTCTGTTGGCTGGAGATAAATACCCAATCAGGCAGACCCCCCGTGGATGCCTAATCAGTGCTGTTATAATGACCACAGCTGCAGACACCAGCCTACATGTTAACCTCTAATAAGGAGACTTATGATCTCTAGATGATTCCTGCACAGCCCCAAAATGAAATATATCAAGAAGAGGAGCGTCATCTTTTGGTTTTCCTCATTAGCATGTCATCAGGGAGAGAGCATAAAACAAGCAAAGAGATGAAATTAAGTGTTTGATCTCATGTGGTTCTGCAAAACAGGTCTTTATTTAGGCATTTTAGTGACAATAAATCCAGCAACGTCTCCACTGAATAATACACATTTCTTACACAAACAAACAAAACAAAGACTTTTTATTGACTTTTGAGCTTTGTTTTGAGTTTTGCACATCGATGTGGGATCTGCGCAGTAAAAAACCCCACGGTCTATTCAGGGGATATTAAAGCAGACCAGAAAAGATTTCAGTCGGTTGTGCTGGGCTCTTGTTTTTATGGGTGTGTGCCCGCACCCATGTGGTGCTGGTTTGAGGCTCTAACCAAAATCTTTCTTCTTAGAGCCAAGCTGGGCCACAACTGTGCAGCAGCAGCAGAGACACCGGATTCGGTCCCAACTCCACCCGCTGTGCTGGCACCTAAAATTCTGAGGGATGAGCTTAGAAACTATGCTTGATGGTCACAGTTGAATTGGAAGCACTTGGAAAGTAAAACGACTCATTCCGAGTAGGCTTGTAAAAGCGGAGAGCTTAATATCTAAAAAGTGCAATTTTCTTTTGGTTACTCAGTCGGGTACACATTACAAAGTGATTGCCCTGTTCAAGCAAGTGTGTTAAATTTATTCTTGTAGTTTGATCTGATTCATTCTTAGTAATAGGCATGTTTGTAGTTGCAGAAATGTCATTGAAAGCCATTAAATCCAATAAAAAGAGTAACTACAGGTTAATAAGCTATTCTCATTTCATTAATAATGTTTTGCTAACAGTTTGTTCAGGTTACAACTATATAAATCAGACCATCGTATAATCCTTTATGTCACAATTACAGTAAGAGAGAACCTGGCTGCAGGTCATCAGATTAACAGAGGTTTGGTATTTACAGCTCCTGGTTTAACTAAAGCTTTTCTGAATGAGCTACCACCACCTCATCCCTCAAACTGGGAGCTAGCTGTCTCTAGGACAACAATGGAAGGGTTATGTCCTCCTAACTAATGGGTCCTTTGCAATGCAACCAGTTTATTGTCTGAAGAAAATAGGCAACAGGTGAACCATGCATCTCTCCCATCCTATCCAGGCTGAGCCGGTCAATTCCGCCGGCTGTGATTCGGTCTAGCATCCGTATGCTAAAGCATACAGTACATTAGGCTAATTGAGCATATTTCTCTTATTTAGAAATCAATCTGGGGTGACGCTGAAAAGAAAATCATTTTGAGAAAGATGGTAGAGAGACTGAGCAGAAGGAAAACAGAGAGGCAAGCGAGAACAAGGCGAAATTAAACCAGTCAATGACTTCAATTTAGTTTGAGAAGATGAAAACATTGTTTTTATTAAGCGAATGGCATTTCAAGACACAATGATTTTTTTTTTTTTTCCATGGTGAAAACGTTAATAGATGTGGAAATATTTACCCTGCCATTCCCTTTTTTTCCGTAAAGGAACGGGATAGCCTGTGATTTGGGTTTCTGGTAAGAGCCTTAGTAAGTCTGGCTCAAAATGCAGTCGAGGCACTTTTTGAAGCTCTGTGCCATTGTTCAGTGGTTCTGGAAATGTGGTTGGCGCAGGCACACACATACACACACATTTATTTAAACAAGCTATTTTATATCTGAGAGCTGTGGATCTCCTTATAGATCTTCTTTTCCTCCTTCTACTGCAAATCTGCACCCACTTATCTTCAATGCCAATGACCTGTCAAAATGATAAAGATCTGCTGTGATTGCATCTCAATGTGCACGCTGTCCACTTCTGTCATGCTATCTCTGCATACGCAGCGTGCCACCTCGTCGGGGATGGATTTATGTGTTTCCATCCTCCTGAGGGAGATTGTTTTGTTTTTAAGTGAGGGCCCATTGATCTTTTATTACACCATTAAGTCAATGTGCTCCAGTCATAAACAGCTTGAGATTAAATGAGCCCCTTTGAAGGGTTTATGTGTATGTCTGCATGTCTGTGAACTCTCAGCCTGCCAACAAAAATTGAAAACCGGGCGGCTGTAGGGAGCCACGTACTGCCCACAGAAGCAGCTCAGTCTCTGTAGTATGTGGCCAGTATAAATCCATTTATTATCAGTAGGTTACAGGTATTAAAGGTGATTCATTCCACCATAAGAAAAATGATGCCTTGGTAAATGAAGATGTTTATTTACTGTGGCAGTCATTTAGCAGCAGTAAACCTGATACTGTTGACCTCCCGATTTTGCCTAAAGCCTATATATGATTTACATGTCATGATGATAGTCAGTGGTTTGGCTTCACTGTAGAAACACAGAATTTCTCATCCATCCAGAGTTTCCCAAAATAACATCACAGCATTCATATATCAATGCATTCTTTTTTTTAATTGTTATTGAGTTTAGGGTCATGGGGGAGGCAAATGCTTGATGTGTTTCTAACTTGCTGACCATTGATTGCGACCCAAGACCTCCTGCTTCACCAGAGACATGTGACATATTTCTGCACAGAATCTTCTTAGGTTCAGCAACACCATCAGTTCAGCTTTCTTTTTGAGGTCACTTATGCAAGAGTCACTGTGTTCAGCAGGTGATGTTTCCACATGGAGCAAGCACCATTAACACTATCGTGTCAAAAATAGTTTATTAATACTTGCCAGCCCAGACATACTGCTTATGATGTTCAAATAGTTTTTAATACATAGGTAATGATTTCCTGATGTTATAAACACTAATTTCTGTCTAGGTGTAGTGATTGTTTAACAGTCACTTATCGTCCTATAGGATGTGTTTTGTTTATTTTCTAACTGCTGCCATATGTTGTTAGTTACTTTCACAGGACTCTATGCACTTCTGTGAAAATGAACTACATTTCACGATTCAGTTTCTTGTAGAGCCACCGTTAGCACTTGGAATAGTCGTCGTTTTAGAAAAAGTTTGGGCCCCCTCTTTTTCACAACAGTTCTTCAGTTCACTGCGGTTTGCAGTTGTTTGTTTATACACTTTTAAAATCCCACCACAGCATTTCGGTCTGGACTTTGACTGTGCCACTGCAACACCTTGGTTCTTTTCATTTTCAGGTGGTCTGTTGTAGATTTTCTGCTGTGCTTGGGAATCACGATCCTGTTGCATGATCTAGCGTTATCAAAGCTTCAGCTCTGGGACAGATGGCCTCACATTTGACTTTAGAATCCATGGTCCATGGTTGACTCAAAAACTGCAGTGTGCCCAGGTCCTGTGGATAATTGTATTGTCATGAACTTTAAGAGCAAAAATGCTAACTGAGGCCTGTAAAGTCTGAGATAGCATTTTTGTTTTTTGCATTTCCTCTGAGCATTGCAAAGTCTGACCTTTGGGTGAATTTTCTACGGATGTTTGTTTCGCAATATAGATAAAGAAACTTTTATTGTTATTTTAGTTATACAACGAAATTTGTTTGGTAGCTCACACAGGCCAGCAGCAATAGAATAAAACAAGACAAGAAGCAACATAGTAACATAATAAACATAATCTTCCGGTGTGTTATGACACAGCTTCTCAAGACCAGTAAACTGCCACAACGTCCGGTTTCCATAGAGGTGGTCACACTTGATGATGATCACATATTCAAGTGCATTTAGCGGCATCTGGCTGGTACTTAACCTCTTAATGCCCGTAGAAGCTGTAAGGGTGTACTTATTTTTTCACAGAACTGCATAAAGTCCTATGAAAACTTTCTTTTTCACATGACTGTAAAGGTCTGAGATATAGAAAAGTACAGATTGTACACTGTTCTGAATGTTCCAGTCTCTGAGTCAGAAATAATCAATTGTTACTAATAATTAATTAAGTTACAACTCTTGTGCCATGTGCATATAAGCCCACAACTCCCCTTCTCTGGGGATACACATATGGATTCTGTAAGGGACACTATAAAGCAGCTAGGAAAGACTTCTACAAACAGCCTGAAGCAAGAAAGTCAGGTTGTTGCCTAGTCAGAATTAAGTTATGGTTTGTGACATTGCCAACCTTAAACACACAAACTGATGTTTTGAGCTTAGTTTGATGTGCGTGGACATGTGTTCACTCTGAAATGTGGGAAAAAAAACACCAGGTTTTGATTCAGTTTTTATTTTGCATGCAGAAAAAGGAGCTCTATTTCATATTAGACTTATATGTTTAGTGAGAAATGTTTAGATAAGTATGATGGCTGGCTCCATCTGAAGCTTTGCCATCTGACCTGTTACAGCGGTTGCAGCTATGTTACATGATAATTACTATACAGAAGTCTAATTACAGTGCCCATGTCAGCAAATGAGTAATCGCTGGTTCAAAGCTATTACGCTGAACAAAAGGGTGAGGTTCAGCTTTGGCAAAGGTTTACATACACTTTATGTTAATTTCAAGAATTTCTCATTTGGCTTAAACAAAACAAAAAATGTAATTTTTATACAAGTAGCTCTCTAATGACCTTCATTAGTGCAATATATCAGGTAATAATAGTCTTTTCAGTCAGAGGTTCCAGTAATTGTCAGCTTTTCCTGTTGCTTAACCGCATAGGAAGAAACTAGAGACCACGCCGGCCGCTGATCTGTGAAAACGCCTCTTGGCTATATTGTTACAACCGCTGGAATTCCCTCTCAGTTACACAGCACAGGGCTGTAGCACGTACTGTCTGCTTAGCATTCACAATGTATAGAAACGCATAGACAAAATGAGTATACACAGCAAGAAATGTTGATGTCTTCTCCAGTGAAATGTAATGAGACCATAGTGGATGTCCTGATGATGCTGGGAGCGTGTGGTTTGTTGTTTTGTCTTCTTCTTCACATTGTTTAGCACAAAATGACTTTTCCACTGATTATATAATTATATTCCCATCACTGCAAATTGGCTCACCACTGTCTGGAACGGAATAACTTCCCTAGCAGCCATGTGTGAAGACAAACAGACACACACGGCACAAACAAGCACACATATACACGCACAAACAGGTAAAAAAGGAGGGCGCTCAGATTGAACGAGAAAAAGTGCTGACTGGAAGAAAAAAAAACATGTTTAAGTAGTGGAACAAAACAGAGAAAAAGAGCAGATGACAGATAAAGAAAAATGTGTTCTCTTAAAGTGGAAAAACCAAAAATAGAATTAAAAACAGACATATAGATTTCTGTTTTGTATGCCTTACTGTTTCCAATGTCCAACTTTCCCTGTCTCTCACCATTCTATCCACAGTGTGTAACTGTGATTTAGCACAATCTGGCTTCTTCCAGAAGAAGGGCGAATACATCTGTACGGCAGACTATCAGCGTTTGTATGGTACACGGTGTGACCGCTGTGACACCTTCATCACGGGAGAAGTGGTCTCTGCTCTGGGACGAACGTACCACCCCAAGTGCTTTGTCTGCAGTGTTTGCAGGTATGCATATTCCTTCTCAAAACACACACATAATACTATGTACGAGTGTCTTGTTTGGGAAGCACTGATATATATTCTCTGATTTCATCTGGTGATGTTTATGTGCACCCGATAGAAAGAAGAAAAGCACAAGAACTTTATTCTGACTTCCAGTCTCTCCAGCTGTCTGTCCACAGTTCAGAACAAGTCATAACAATTGCTATTCATCCTACAGTAACGGTTAGGTGATCATTAACAAGCAATGATCACCTAAAGGGCCTTCACCCACAGTTTTCTCAAGCTCAAGATCACATTCGTCATTGTATGGACACAAGATTACACAGTTAACCTCCTAGGACCTGGCATCCACATATGTGGACATCACATTTTGGGTTGTCTTGACCAAAATACTAAATTTTCCATTTACGAGGACATTATGCTGCCACTGTTCTACGGAAATTTAAAGCGAATGTCCTCATATTGAAACAGATTTTTCTCGGAAACAAAAATCAGGTGAAAAAAAATCACTTAGTTCTTTGTTTTTACATTCGTCAGGTCCCAATCAGCACAAATAGCAAAGAGAAATTAAAAATGCATACCATGAAAGAGTTCGGGTCGTAGGAGGTTAAATGAATTTGACATCCTACAATTGTTTTCATTGCGCTGTAGTTATCTTGGAAAATGTATCTATATTATATTATCCATCCATTCTCTTATGCTTTTCAGGGTCTTGGGGGAGCTGGAGCCTATCCCAGCTGTCTTAGGGCTGAGAGGCAGGGTACACCCTGGACAGTCTGTCGCAGGGCTGAGACATAGGCAGACAATTATTCACACTCACATTCACACCTATGGGCAATTTAGAGTTACATGCAAACTCGACACAGAAAGATCCCGGCCTGATGGTGGATTTGAACTCAGAACCTTCTTGCTGTGAGGCAACAGCGCTGACCACCGTGCTAGATTAGATTAGATTAGAATAGATTTTTTGCCACTTGGGGATCAGACAAAGGATTAGAGATGATACTGACTCTCTTTTTTTGCTTTGCTTTGGTCTCCACCTATTGAAAATGACAAAACAATGTCTAATCCATTCCCTGCAAAATGCTATGCTCACCTGCTAGTCAATGTTAACCAGTTATTGCAAAGCAGAAAATGTATTATCACGTCATGTGAATAAAAGTTGCCTATGCATCAGTTACCTTAGTTATTTTTGATTAGCTTGGAATTGGATGTGTAGCATTAAAACAAAAACAACAGTATAATGTCAACATTGGCAGCTACTAATTGCAGCATGCACTCAGCCTGCTGCTTTATGTATTGCATAAAAGATGTGTGAGACCTGCTGATTGACTACTATAGAGTATCTGTGCTTTTCTCAGTCTATTCTGTGAGACTTCATTAGTAATTTGTTAGAGAACAGCATGATAGAGGCGACGGGAAATAGCAAACAGATTGTGGAGGCGCTGAATAAGAAACGCATGACTGTTTTTTACTTTTCAGCTATGAGTCACAATTTTCAGCCTCAAGACGTGAAGTGACGCAGCAGAAGTTGCATCTTTAAAAACAAGAATTGGCTAATTTACTGACTTTTTTTTCATGGAGGATTTAATAATTAACTTATGATTCATCTTCTGAATGTCAGCAAACCCGTGATTAGAAAGCTGAGGCATAGGAAAGATAGGAAAGCTGACCTGGTGTATCGCAGTTTTAGGTTTAGTAAAAGTAGGTCATCTCTCCAATGAACTCCATCAGTGTTCATGTTAAGCTCCTTCAGAACGAAATCTCAGCATCAATTTTGGCTCCTTTACTTATTTTATTTAACCATGTCCATCTCTTTTGCTTCAGTGCATGCTGTATAAATGGGATAACCTGTCTCTCATTTGCCATCTCTTACCTGCTGACTGGTTTTTAATGTGTTGTTTACATTATAAGGATCTTTACTTACAGTATCCATAGTAAACCATATTGTAGTGGTTTACACATTCATCTAACAAGCGTAAGATCCCTGCTTTGATCCTGGGAGAAGATACAAATCCCTTGCGGGGTTGCGTCCGGAAGGGCATCAGGGCGTAAAAAATCTGACAAATCAAACATGCAGCGGTACCTGCTGTGGCGCCTCCTTGTGAATAAGCGAGCAGCCTTTTAGCTTACTTATAGTATCGTCTTCCAGTAGAGTAGAGATTGTTGTCGAGTATCTGCTTGACATTGCCTGATAAAAACACATTCAGGCCCAGCAGCTGTGGGCAAAAAACAAAATACCACCCCCCCTAAAAAAACCAAAAAAACTGAAATGATACCAGCAGGACAGAGACAGGCAGTGGAGCAGCGCTGGCAGTGACACGGATGTGTGTGTATGTGTTGTCAGTATATGTGGAGTAAACTAGAAGAGACAGCAAGAAGCCAAAGGGTGAATCTCTTCCTCCGTGCTCCGTCTGCCCCCTGTCACATTGCTGACTGTTCCATCTTGTACATCCTTTCTTCCCCTCATCTCTCACTCCTGTCTTCCTTCTGGACGCACCTCCTTTGCTCTTGCTTCCTCTTCGTCATTCCCATTATTCACAAATAACAATCTTTGCACTCTTTAATCATCAGCCACATCGCCTTCTCTCCCTTTATGTCCTCATCATTATTCCACTTTGACTTCTTTGTCATCACTGCTTCAGCTCTAATAGAGGCCGAATACAAGTTTCGCTTTTCCGTGTGAACGTTTTTTTAAAAGCAGCGGTGATCAAAGCACGAGGACATACTCCTAAAGCCAGAAATAGCTTTACTTTTATGGCCAGTTAAGAAAAAGAAAGCATTAAATATGTAAACAGAGTAAATTTTTAAAGCACTGCAAAAGGCTGACAAGGCATGAGTGTCTTGAGGGAGTGAGAGTAACACACAGGTAAAGACAAGGTCAGAAATGCTTTTCAGCACCATCACAGCATTTCTGGTGATTCGTTCTGCTGAGCTATACAATGTGACTGCTACGTTCAGACATGTAGAAGAGATTTAGTCTGTCGTGCTTGGAGCTGGACACAAATATTCACATGGACACATGTCTGAGTTTTAAAAGAGTGAAATCACTTTTTAGCAGCTTGTGTTTACCAGAGCTTTTGTTGCATACTTTCTGTATCTCCAGCTCAGCTCTCATGTTTGGATGGGTCCCTTTTGTGAATAAAATAAAGGCACAGAGGAGCAAGTCTAGAATACGTTGTTAGCAAAGACACACAGACAGAAAAGATTTTATACGTGCTCTGAGCACTTTTAAGTGACTACATGGATGTGCTGCACTCATGTGTGCTGACTGGGAGCTCTACTGGAGACTCAAGCCTCCCTCTGGGTCTTGGCTCTGGCTCCAGGGCTCGGTGGGGGAGTAAAAGGATTACTGCCATCTATGTCTTTTACACAGCCTTCTCTAAGCCTTTTAGCTCCCCATTCATTCTCGTATTGTCGCTGGTCACAAGGAAATCAATCTGTCTCCTTGGAAAGAAGAGGAAAGCGAGTCAAAACAGTGCATCGTGATGTGGCAAATTTGATTCCATTGGTGTTGCCTGGTTGTTATTCTCCGCCTGTCACCAGACAAGTGTTTTTGCTCTTCTTTATTTCAACTTTCTTTCTTCAAATCCATGAAAACTGTGACCTGGTGGCGTCAGCTGTGTAGAGAGGGCAAGCTGGATGGGTAGACCGAGAGAGCAACGGGCAATTAAAATTAGTATGCGCTCCACGAAGTCTCCCTAATAAGTTTTTATTCTCACTGAGAGAGCCAGTTTTCCTTTCAGAAGCCTGTCGCATTATCGCCTCTTTAATCACAGAGCAGCCAGGTGTTCCTGTAACAATCAGCGTCCTATTAACCCGTCATCACAACAGTTTGCAAATGTATTTTCAGTTTCATAGAGGATGTCGGACCGCATTCAGCTTGTGTCAGCGGGATTATGGCCTGTCTGTCACCGAATCATGTCCCTGCCAGCACCCATTTGTTATTTCAATGAATACCCTAGACTTGGATGTAAACACAGAATTACTGCAGGCATTTTAACGCCCATTGTGCTCCGCTTTCTAATTCTCTTGTCTGTCTTTTTATTTTTTGCCTCCTCAGTAAACCCTTTCCAATCGGAGACAGGGTGACGTTCAGTGGAAAGGACTGCGTGTGCCAGCAGTGCTCCCACACACTTGTCAAGTCAAATGAACCGATCAAGATCCACGGGCCCAGCCGTAAGTCCAGCGCCCACCTCGCTCTGTCCGTTCTGTTTAGGGCCACCAGGTGCTACGGTGCGCTAAGGCTAATGCGACTTGTCCATGAAGCCTACTTTGCTCATTTAGCTAATCATGTGTCTGTCAAATCAGCAGAGCGACCTGTCGCGTTGATCTGCCAGCTGAGAATTATGCAACACAAACAGGCACATACTCCACTTCTGCCAGTTTCAAACATACAGGCTATAGCAGCTTTGTTCCCTGCATGCTCACATATATATCATATAGTTGTTTAACATAACATAAATCAGTAGCCTGCTACCATGTGTGTTACCTCAGTTTTTTACTGCATATAAAAAACTAGTCTAGCCATAGTGATGCTGGGTATGTGACTGTTTTGAAGACTCATTAAGTCAATGTCAAAGTGCTTTAATCTCACATCTATCTGAAGGGCACCAGATGGCGATAGCTATAGCTACAAAAAGACTATTGCAGTCTGTCTTGACCTTTGTAAACAAGTTCTTGCCGAGTCAGTCTCATTTTTTATTCAATCTGACTCAAAATTAGTCAGATTGAATAAAAAATTTGGCCTTTTTTGTGAATCTCAGTCATACTGTGCTTTAAACATTGGGATTATTGGTGGTAGGAAACCATTAATAGCTAACGACTTGCCAATCATAAATCATTAGTCACTGAGCAAGTAGTTAGACCCGCCCCTGCTTGTCACATCAGTTTCTTTGAAACCAAGATAGCGATGGTGTTAACGCTCATCTAGATGCTTCATAACAGAGCTTTAGAAACCAACAGGTGATGTCACAGTAGCTGCAGCCATCTTTTTATACAGTCTATGATAAAACCTGAGGATGAATGATGGCAAGTGGAGACTAAAAACTTGAGTTTATTCCTGGTACCAGAGCTGGATGAGCTGCATTCAGTAGCAGAGAGGAGGCGGTTTTTAAACTCCTGTCTGTCTTGGAAGTCTCTCACAGTCTGCACATTCACCCTGCTGGCAAGAGTAGCCCACTCAGAAAAACTCCTAATAATGACAGAATACTTCAGCGAAGGTCACAGAGAGCTCTTCCTTCCTCAGTTCATTCAGATATGCATAATTCCTCCTTCTGCAAATCTTTCCGCAACTGTTATGCAGGAATTTCCCAGAGGGATTATTAGCAAAGTTATTTTTCTCCTTCTCGTTATTTAAAATGACAAATTACGATTATACAGCAGCAGGACAGTGACTGATAGCGAATCATTTGTTAAGCGTAGCATACAGACAGCAGTCTGCTGCTCAGTGGCTGTGCAGTAACAACAGATGGCATATAGTCAGTGAACAACAGTCCTCCCCAGATTGCTCCATTCAGGAGAATAAAATTCAAACAGCTCCCCAGGTACTTGTTTATCACTCTGTCTTATGAAGATGCAGTGTGTGCGGACGCAACACGGCACACACACTAAACGTAACGCACTTCCTCATTTCACATAACGATCGTTGTATTTACGAAGGTAAATAAATGCTTAGCGTGCAGAAAAAACAGTGCTGAGTAGTTATTAAAGTTTTCTCATGCATACACCAGTGGAATCAAAATATAAAGACATGAAGGGTGACTCAAGACTTTTTACACAGTGCTGTAATTTCATGTGCTGATCCTTTGAACTCTGTTCATTCAACATTATAAAGTGATATATTACAGTGGCGTAAGAGCTTAGTGTGTATGACATAAATCCATCTTATCCAGTTTTGTCGCGTATCAGCCCCCTCACCTACTCCTTTCATTTTCTCTTCTCGCTACCCACACAATAACACAAACACCGCCTTACTTGATTGATGGGGTTATATGTTTTGAGTCATAAGCAGTTACTTTTTTAAAAGTTTTTTGGGAGGCAATTTCTGCCCTTTGAGAACTGTGTATTAACACATCTTCACCAAAAACCAAATTATAAATAAAAACATTTTTTATTCAGACTGAGCTCAGCGAATAGGTGTAAATAGCTAAATGAGGCAAGTTGTGTGAAGCACTTTAAGTGCTCAGATAGAATAGAAAAGCACTATATGAGAAGCCGTCCATTTACCATTAAATAAAAAAAAACTGCTTTGACATCACAGATAAAGGTGTGGTGAGCAGCAACATTCCTGCATCATTTTTATGCGTCCTTTGCCGGCCGCTCCTTGTCACAGACATTGTTTCGTAATTGTAGACGATCTAATACCTATTTCATTCAGTAGCTAAAATTAAAAGTGTATAATGACTCAGTAGAAGAACGTTCTGGGACTAAAATCCCAGCCCTTTTACGCTCAGCACAATCACCGCTAGATTGATTCGGACGCCAGAAATCCAGTTTGCACCGTACACTGCAGTTTTTCACTACAAAACAGTTTGTCTTGGCTGACGAAGCAGACTGGAGTGGTCCCTAGGGGGACTTACTCTCATGTGCAACAGAGCGGGTCACAAAGGTCAAGCTAAAGCCAACCGTCCATCTAGTACAAACAAACAGAGGGCGGACCCTTTTTTAATCCTCCTGACGCTCTTGGTGGTCAGTAACACCTGCTGGAGCATCTTTCTAAGGGGAAAAACAATGAATGTGCTTTATGCTTGTAAAATCAGCAATTAAGTTAATGTACTTCAAGGCAGAGAAAGGTGAACTCTGGTGCCAGAGAGCCTTGCTAGTGGTGCAGCTAGTGAGCTGTGTGGAGAGGAGTGTGTTTTGCTCACTTACCCTTTTTTGATTTACTTTTCAGTTTAGTGACAAACTCCTGCTTTTTCTTGTTTTCCTTACTTAAAAGGTGATAGCGGCTTGCCCGTCTTTCTTAGTTTAGCTAGTGATAGAAATTTTAATAAAAACATTTAATTTAGATATCTTGCCTTTTACTTTCCCACATCCCCTGGATCTTTTAGGGAAGCGTTAAAAGCACAGTAGGTTTTATTTAAGGAGTTGGCAGTGATGAAAACTGCACTTAGTAGCTCAGAAAGTGCTTAAAGATGTACACTTAGTCCTTGAGCTCACTTTGCCTTTCTCCGTCTCTTACAATTTCTCCTGCTCCACAACATTTTAACAACATCGTGTGTCTATGTGTCCCTCTTTCTTCTCATCCCTTTCCCTGTTGTTTTTTTCCAGACTGCGCTGGATGTGGAGCCGAGATCAAGCAGGGACAGTCTCTCCTTGCGCTGGACAAACAGTGGCACGTCAGCTGCTTCAGATGTCGGACCTGCAACATGGTCCTCACCGGAGAGTACATCAGCAAGTAAGTGTGTAAAGTGAAGGAAAACAGAGAGGAACAAAATGCCCTACAACTCTCCGGTTTCCTTAAGACAAGGCAAATTGTGCGTTTGACACACTACTAGCAGTTTCTTTTATATGTTCCATGTTGCAGGGATGGAGTGCCATACTGTGAGGCAGATTACCACGCCCAGTATGGGGTGAAATGTGAGACCTGCAGCAGATACATCAGTGGAAGGGTTTTGGAGGTGAGAACGGAACCAGATGTCAACATTAGATGATCTCCCCGCAGCAGCAGCACAGAAATCCAAATTGGAGTGAACCGCGGAGCATAATCAGCGTTATCGTAATTGAATGGCCGCGCCGCGCGTCCTCTGCGGAGTTTAAGCCCTGCTGCGCTTCAGGGAGCGACCGACTTAAGATTGAGGGGGCGATAAAACATTTTGTGAAGCTTTACTAAACCGAAACCAATTGAGCTGCACCGCCTTGAGCCCGTCCGACAGAAGATCCGAGCAGATCGACTGTTTATACTTGAGCTCGAAGAGAACGCAAACCTCCACTCTGAGGAAGTAAAAAAACAAAAAAAAGCTAGACTGAGGCACAACTTTGTGGAAGGAACGGAGACAAAAAGAGAGCATTAAAAAAATATCAGAGGCTAAAAAGTGAAGGGTGATGTCAGAGGGAGACACAGAAAGCAGGATTAAAAATGCACAGAGTGAAGCAGTTTTTTAAGAGATTGCACAAGGAGTCAGCAGCAAAGGATCTACAGCAAAGAGTTAGAAGTTGGCCTTAAGAAAGAAGTGAAGGGAGAGTAATGAGGAGAGCAGGGCTGGAAATAATGAAAGTGATAAAGTGCAGATGCTAATTAAATGTTTTGGAAGAGTCTCTGGTGGGCATCTTGTGTCTGAGGGGACTTGAGGAAAGGGAGCAGATGTAGTAAAACTTTGTCAGACGCACACACAAACGCACACATGCACATACAGGGTCTTGCTGTCCCTCTGCTCCTTCGCCTGTCAGAATAGCTGGTGTAAAGTGCTTTGTTCCTGACTGTCAGCCTCTCTAGGCTATTTATAGACATGGGGACATGTCAGCCTTCATTCTGCAAGTCTCTCTCTCACTTTCTTTTCCCACTGCATCCGTGTCGTTTGTTCTCTGAACATGTGCATGTGCGCTCGCTTGCATTCAGTCTCCTGTCAGTATTTGATCACATAATGATGCACCTCTTCACGATGCAGCGTGCATCTAGACTTACTCTCGGGAAGTCTCATGCAGAGGTTCTTATCCCTGCGCTTACAAAATGCAGTTCATTAAGGCTAAGAAAAACTTGGGAGCTGATTATTGGCACATAACAGATGCTAATAAGTCACATGGACGTCTTTTTAAAAGTGTTGTTTTCATTTATGCTGTCCGACGTCAAACCCTCGGATTAACCTCTCTGCGTCTGTGTTGATAATTAGGATTTTTTTTTTCCCACGGCGCAGCGCTTCCCTTTAACTTAACACAGCCAAAGGTTGTTAGTTTAATGAGTAGTTATAGAGGAGATGGAGGAGGGGAGACATAAAGAGGGAAAGTGGAGGGTAGAGGATCATAAAACCGTCTTTCTTATGTTTCACCAAATGTCTCAGTTCAGCAATAAATTTAGCAGCCTGTTAATGCCACCAGAGAGGTTCCTAATTTGAGATTGTAACAGCATTTGTTTAACTGATACCGTTTGGCCACCGTTTACGCTCCACTGCTTGGAAAACAGACAGAAGTGCTGCATCTTCCCCCTTTCGTAGTAACCTGAGCAGATAGGGAGTGCGGTTAAGATGCGTCTCGGAAACAGCCAAGCGCCTTGCTGTACAGTGGCAGTTCTTGGAGGGAGCTCGCTCATCAGGTGCAATCGATTTCCTGGAAATCTAGTAAAAATGTGCGATTTATGAAGACCAGGAAGATTCAGTGCAGCTTGAAATGATATAAAGTACCTCACCACGCACACAAACACACCCACTTAAACTTGCACGCCGGGGGTGTTCAGCTGACACAGTTCAGGTCTCCTTGTCTGCAGTGCATCTAAAAATAGAAATTCTCGAATGGTGCGTTTAGGGAAGGCAGAGGTGATGGGATGGGGCCACGCCTCGGCCATCAGCCCCGCAGGGTTGCATGTGAGAAACATCAGGAGCGTGATCACTTTTCTGTGTCCATTTCAGCTGCACCGTGTGCTTGGATTTGTCCCCTCGAGGCACCCTGCATGTTCAAGGACATATTTCACACATTTTGTATGTCCTTCACTTACACCACTCTGTATTGTACACACACATGCATACACATGTTTCCTCATGTGACTGACCCACGGGGATCTTTGCTCTAATTATGGCATAGGGAGAGAATGGCTGGTTTCTAGCATGCTAATGAAACAGCTTCAGGCAATCCACTGGTGTCTTAATACTTTCTGAGGCTACTGGTGGCCAAATAAAGCACAAAGAAAACATACGGAGGCAGTGACCTGCTCTGCTAGGCGGGGTGCAATTTTTAGATTAGCTCGCAATCTGTGAAAATCCTTACGGCGATGATTTACTCTCAGCCGCCTCCTTTCCTCATCACACAGGCAGGAGGGAAACACTACCATCCAACCTGCGCTCGGTGCGCCCGCTGCAACATGATGTTCAAAGAAGGGGAGGAAATGTACCTGACAGGTCGAGTATCCACACATATGCACGTTTTAGATTGCGCTCGCCGCTTTTACCAAATGCACGGCATGCGGGGAACACGCAGCAACTGTGTGACTGCCCTCTATCTCTTGCTCCTCAGGATGCGAGGTGTGGCACCCGTTATGCAAGCAAGCGGCGAGAGCAGAGAGGAGACTCAGGGTGAGCTGGAGTTTCAGTTCAATCTTTGTGTTTACGGAGCGCCAGTTTAAAACAGTCCTAAGAGCATTTGACAGTGGTATAGAGAGAAGCCCACAGATATAGAGAAACTTCCTCACTATGTGAATTAACTGTCTCTTTGTCTGATTCTAACCCACAGCACAGACGCCTGTCCGAGGCCTCCATCTCTCCGCCTGGCTCCTCAATAGGCTCTCCCAGTAGAGTTATATGTGTAAGTAACCTGTGACTCTGCAGCATTTAGTCACTTTTGGCTGCCACACTGCCACCGAGCCTACCCTTGAAGCACCTTTGCTACACTAGAATCACGAGCACTATGCTTAGGCTTGAACGATCAAGCACAAAATAAGAGAGGCTGCTCGCTCCCTTGGCCTGTTCACTTTGTCTGTGTCCTTAATCTCTGTTGTCACTGCTGATGTGCCAGACACCCCATTAGATTTGAAATAAAACAACTGTGACGCATTTGAACTCCAAAAGCTTCTCTTTTAGTCTCAAGGGGTTGAAGTGCATTGCTTCATTTATTGTTATACACATTCCCATGTTTTCAGGGGGCTGTTCAAAAGTTCAAATTCACATAAGCATTTTGTAAACGGAATATTTTTAATGCTTTAATGACAGAAACTGTTTTGGCTGCAAGGACCGCCTGAAGGCTGGAACTTAAGAACTCTCCCAAAACAATGGGTTTGCTCCTTCTGCAAAGCTTTGTCAGTCCTTTACTGAATCTGCCTTCAGTTTTATTTCAAATCAAATGGCAAAATTGTGGATACAATGTGTCACTGTCTTCAACCTCACTGGATATTTCATGCTCATTTTAAATATTCAGTGACTAAAAAGCACTCTGCTCATAATACACTAAGTAAAACAAATTAGAGGAACACTTTTTAATCAGAGTGTAGCATCAAGTCAGTTAAACTTCTGGGATATTGATGTGGTTAGTTAAGTATCAGAGGGGGTTGGTAATCAGTTTCAGTTGCTTTGGTGTCAATGAAATTGACAAGAGGTGTGCTAGAGGGGCAACACTCAAAACAGGAATGGTTTTACAGGTGGAGGACACTGATCCTGTCATCTGTCATCAGCTTCCTGGCTGTTTTTTAACTAGTTTTGCATTTGATTAGGGTCAGCGTCACTACTGGTAGCATGAGGTGATACCTGGACCCCGCAGAGGTTGCACAGGTAGTCCAGGCACATCAATATGTGCCATTACCAGGTTTGCTGTGTCTCCCAGCACAGTCTCAAGAGCATGGAGGAGATTCCAGGACACAGGCAGTTACTGTAGGAGAGCTGGACAGGGCCACAGTAGGTCCTTAACTCATCAGGAGGACTGGTATCTGCTGCAAGGAGAAATAGGATGAGCACTTTCAAAGCTACAAAATGACCTGCCGCAGGGCACTGGTGTGAATGGCTGATCTAAACAATCAGAAATAGACTTAATAAGGGTGGCCTGAGGAACCAATATCCTCTAGTGGGCTCTGTACTCAGAGGCTGAACTGTGGAGCCTGATTGACATTTCCCAGACTACCAGAATTGGCAGGTCCATCCCTGGTGCCCTGTGTTTTTCACAGATGAGAGCAGGTTCACTCTGAGGACATGTCACAGACATACAAGTGTTTGGAGAACATTATGCTAATCTTAAATCCAGTAGAACATCTGGGACATAATGTTTCGGTCCAGCCGATGCCACTAGGCTGCACTTCAGACTGTCCAGGAGCTCAGTGATGCCCTGGTCCAGATCTGCCAGGAGATCCTCCAGGCACCATCTGTCATCTTATTAGCAGCATTCCCCAAAATTGTAAGACATGGGTTTGGATGTGGGAGCCATACAAACTACTGAGTACCATTTTAACTAAAATAAAATTTCATCAAAATAGAATAGCCCACTGGATCATTTTTTTGCTTTGATTTTAAAAGTGTCTTTGAATTCAGCCCTCATTTTGATTTCAAACGATGTGGCACCCTTTCATTTCTAACACATTACAGAGTCTATATCGGTTCAGATATCCAGCATGATTTTTTTTTTACCCCAATCTGATGTGTTGTCAAAGTGTTCCTTTAAGTTTTTTGAGCAGTGTTTATGCTGAAAACCACATCAGAGTGTCAACCAGTCCCTGTTTGTTGTTTAGTCCTGCCTTCTTGGCTGTCTGAATTGTTGCTGTGCATCACTGCAGTATTAGTGTGTCAGGGGTTATCTGGATGCAAGTGGGAGTCACCGCTCCTTGCTCAGCCATGCCCCGCTCAGCTCCCTTCTCATAATCAATGACCTTTCTGTTTAAGGTGATGGATGAGGGAGAAATGCAGTGTAAGCACGCTTGTCGTCCATACTGTCTCCACGCCTCCTCCCTTGCTTTCTCTCTCCTGCTGGTTGTGCTTCCTCTGCTTTCTTTCTGACATATGCTGATATCCTAAAGGTCAACAGCTTACAGTGCTGTCAACTCCTGCAGCGTGTTCGTTTGTACCTGTGTGTTCCTCATCAACACCCCCCACCACCGCCTCTCACATCACCATCTGCTTGCTATCACTGGTGAAGTTCTCATTCATTGTCCATGTAGTTTATGTTGGGTCTTGTTGCTGTAGCGCTGTCTTTTGGTGGGTGTATGTGTGTCCTCTCTCCAGGCCAGAGTGGAGAATGAGATCCTAGATTATAAGGACCTAGCTGCCCTGCCAAAGGTCAAAGCCATATATGAGGTCCAACAGCCAGACCTCATATCCTCCTCTTACCAGCCGTACCACAGATACATCTCTGATGACAGGCTAGACACTTACAGCTATGGGGAGGTACTGCAGCCACACACTCCAGGTCAAACGTAGCATTGCTCTCGTCACTCGTCTCTTTTCAGGATGATCAAAAGTGTGCGTCATGCAGTTTGTTTGGGCATGTTTTGTTACTTTTCTATTTATTTTTTTTCTGTTTTTGAAAGATAGTCCCAAAGATGATTGATTGATGTTTACAGAAGTACTTTTAAAGTTGAATGGTTGTTAACTTTGTAGGAGTTGTTAAAAAACAATCAAACTGTCTTTTGTGGGTGAGTGAACTGTTTAAAACATTTAATCAGGCTCATTTTTTTAAGATTGTGATTTTTTTTCCCCCAAATTTGATCAAAATGGAAAAAGCCAAAAAAATACCAGCCAGTTAATTGTAGTGTAAATGTGCAATTAAATGTAAACATACTTACAGGAAAAGTATGTTTTCTTGATAAAATTTTGGTTATATTTCATGCCACGCTCACATCTGTCTTTTCAACATGAAGAAGGAGCTCACAGGTGATCGGTTTGGGTTTTAAACAATGAACCTTGCAAGCTTCAACCAAGAAATAATGCACCTCACCTTCATCCTTCATTTGGATTTAGCAGTCTAAAAAAAGATAACTAGCCACTTTCCCAGACAGTGGATTAAACCTGGTCTTTAAAAAAAAACAACAAAGAAATTTTAAACTGAAAGTAGTCAAGACTCCGTGTCTGGGAAACTGAGCAATAAAGTTCTAATCAGTCAGCTTTCGAAGTCTATGAAAGTGGCATGGACGAGGATTACAGCCACAGATTCATTTCAGCATCCTGAGAAAAACATCACAATTCACACTTTTTTCCCATCCTGGGAATTTTCTGAGAATTCAGACTTTACCCTTACAATCGAATTTTTCCCTCAGAATTATGACTTTTTCCCCCACATTTTTTATTCTGAAAACAAAGTCACAAAGCCCTATTTTCTTTTCTTTTTTTAAAACGTTCCTTTCTTTAGCCCCTCTTGCACAGTGGTTATCTAACAACGTGAATGATTTCATTAAAATTTTAAACTTTAAATGTCTTTTCCTGTCTCCACTGCAGTCACTTGGGACTCTCTCTCCCTATTCTCAGGTAAGCTCTTTGCTGTAAAGGTAAATAGCAGTGAACCCAAGTGAGCTGTTGTCATTTTGCAAAGCTATTTGGTTGTTTGCTCATCTTTCACCTGACTTGCTTCGTTTGTCCTTTTTAGGACTATGACAGCCTAGATATAAAGCAGAGGCGATGCTCCAGTCCCGGCTACATCGACTCGCCGACATATAGTCGCCAAGGCATGTCACCCATCATGCCTCGCTCTCCACAGCACTATGGCTACCCTGGTAAGATGTCTGTTTTAGAAAGTTCAGGAAGCAGTCTCGAGCAGTGTATGTATTAAAAACAAAATACTTGTTAGCCAGCTGCAGGAAACTCAATGAAGTCCGTCCAACCACCCCATGAATAATCCAACACGTAACAACCGAGTAATAATCTTTTAATTAGAAGCTCCTGTAGAAGCTGTAGCCTCATATTCACCATGAAGACAACGAATGAAGTCTGTGTCGTCCAGCTAGTTGCAAAAAAGCAAAATGTCAAACTATTCCTTTTACTAGAGCTCAAAGTGTTTGTCATTTCCATGTGTCATTACCAGTTAAGACAAATAGACCCTAATATATTTGTACTGGTGACAAATATCTGCCCAGTAGCTGTTTGACTGTCACCGTTTCTGCAGTTGCTCCTTGGCCATCATTTCATTTAAGTCTTACATGTGTGCGCTGATGCTGTAATTACTAATTACAGTTCTAAACAGCCCTCTTTGCTGCTGATAAGTCAATAACCTTTGTCGTTACACACGTTGAAAGGTTACTCAGTGTCGACTTGTAATTTTAAACACACTTTTGAGCTGTTTGGCTTTCATCTGCATGTGCTGATGCCTTCCTTCATGCTCGTGTTTCCTTCGCTGTGATTGGGCCGTGGCTGGCTGCAGGCTCTGAGAGTGGCAGGAGTTCACCTTATTATAGCCAAGACGGGCGGCCAAGCACACCCACCACAAACCAGCCCCCTAAACATTTTCATGTACCAGGTAGGACTCCTCATCTCCTCACATTCACACTACTCTCAAATTTTTTTATTTATTTTTATTTTTACTTCACGGAGAAGATTTCATCAGCCATTATTCACTGAAGGAAGTCCTTTACAAAAGGTCATATTAAGTTCCTCAGGAGTGAGCGTGTGAGAAAATGTGAAAGTTGTATTTTTATACAACACGTAATGGATCTGGCATATTCTTCCCCTCGTACTGCATCTTTATTTTTCTTTACAATCATCCCTGCGACCTCTCCTGCCAATAGTTCACATCCTCTCCTCCTTTACTCCTCCATGTTTCACGTCTTCATCTCTTTCTCTCCTCAGCCACAGGGGATCCCAACATCTACAGGAAGCCTCCCATCTATAAGAGAACGGGTACAGTGCAGTTAGTCCTGCCTTAGCCTGCCTGTCCTTCTGTCAGTTTTAGTCATGCTTTGTTTAACCCGATGTAGGTGTGTTTACCGGCCTCTCGTCACTCAGCTTCGAGTAATGCCGATGTTCCAGCTGTTCGGTGAAACCGAAGCCTGCACAAACAAAAACAGCAACCATCCGAAGTGCTAGAAATAGCACAAAGGGGAATAAAGTTTTGACTTGCGCAGCTCGTTCCGAAGTTGAGAAAGGGGATCAGTCAGACTTCTCACATTAGCGGCACTGACTGAATATAAAAGAGCAACGTTTTAGTGTGCATGCCACAAGCATATGAATATGCCTGCTACCGCGCGCAGTTCCCGACAGGTTCTTGTTGGCAAATAGTGCTGGAACAGGCCGTGAATGAAGTGAAGGTTGCTCAGGCGTGAGAAGCGTTGAGTACAGGGGGCTCTGAGGACAACACAGTTCACCAGAATAGAACAGAACAATGGAACAAAGCACACTGGAAAACTGTTTTATAACAGATTTTATATTTGCTGTGGAGTCTTCTTTTATTTGTTGTCCTCGCCTCTTCTTTTTTTTTTTTTTTAAGTGGGCTCAAACCGTTTGTAGCAAGTAGTCCAGCTCTAAAAAAAACAAAATGAGTTGTTGTTCAAAGTCTTTATTAGGTTCAGATAGCGTGGTGGCGTTGTTTACACCAGATGCTGCTTTTTGGGGGATTTTTTTTTTACAAGGCCCAGCAATTAGATGCACTTGAACTTTCTGGGTAGTGGCTCGAGTATAAATATGTGTCAGTAACAGAGTCTCTTTCATTAAACTGCATTTTAAAGGCCTTTTCAGCTGAGAGTCATAAGATCTCTTGACTGAGGACAGTTTTATCTCTGTTGTTGTCCTGCATGCTTTTCCGTGCTGTGTGTGTATGTGTGTGTGTGTGTGTGTCTGTGTGTATGTGGGGGTGCATGTGGGTGACTTCCTGGTGTTACCAAAAGAGTGATGGTCAGCCCCCCAGGTGGGCCGTAAAGACAAGTCACT
>VUQR01003185.1:16816-30278 GCA_015108515.1 Hemichromis elongatus
TTTCTGCTCACCCCTCCTCCTCCCCTCCTCTCTTTTCCTGGGGCATCCCTTCCCAGCAGGGTGGGCCAGAAGAGTAGGCACCGAGCACTTTTGTGTCGCCACAGCCATTTGACTCAATGCGGGACAACATGGTTAATCACTAATCCAATTTCGGGGGCCCTGTGCGCCAGCAAGGGATGTTCTGTGCTCTTGTCACACTTCATTAGCGCCATTACAGGCTATTTTATTTTTTGTCTACGGCCTAATGTTCTCAGTGACACATTAAACACCTCAGGGGCAGTTAGAGGGGACAGTAGAGGGAGCTAGAGAGATGTAAGGGGCAGGGATTAAAACTAAGGATCATCAACCTTTCAGTCACACTGGCAGTATTCGAAAGAGGATGCGTGAAACGCTTATTTAAAATCTAGCTCAGTGATGGAGTTTAGACTGACAGCAGCAATAAATGGTATATATGCTAAAATGCAGGACTGTGAATCTGCTCTTAGCAACAATTACATGATGTAATAGGTGAATTGAACGCTGTCTTAGCAAAATGAACCAATGACAATTTAGCTTTAAATTTTAGATTTAAATTTTCCTTGGCGATTTTTTTAACCAAAAAAAAAATTGTGCTTCCTCTCTCTCTGTTCAGCTCTGTGTTGTGCAATCAGGTGATCAGATGGGCATCCTGGTGCTAGCCGTGCATCTGCTGTGGCTATATCACAGAGTCTAATTGGCATGAAAAGAGCCAAACAGAGCTTGCAGGCAGGCCATTCTATTATCCCCATGGACATCTCATTTAAGGGAACTCATGTAGAGAACCTGACCGCCGACTTGCATGGTTTAGCATCTTTGACAGGAACATGTCCTCCTGAATGCTGCTTTAGTGACGCTTATTCAGAAAGCATTGGGGCGTGCTGAGGAGGGATGGGGGAGGGCATACAGTATATTTACAGGGACGCGTTCACAAACAGGTTTATGCTCATGAGGAAGAACTTAGTCCTCAGTGATGTCTATATATTTCAATAAAACAAGGTTTGATGATGATGAGCTTTATTTGAATTAAGAAAATATTTTGCTTAAATTGGTGTTTTCTTTCAGTTTTACTCATCTGTGTGATAGGGTGGGTTCATTATTGCAGGCTATAGAGATGCTCTGTGTTATATATCAGCTCACTGATTCCCTTATAACATAATAATTCACATCTAAAAACTCAGTCAGATTGATGAAGGTCAAAACAATTGCTGAGAAAAAATTTGTGTTATCAGATAACCCTCACAGAGATGAAGGTCCTGAAGCCTGATGAGTGCACAACAGGCTACTAAAAAGGCTCCATTCGAGTTTGTTAAGTGTAACTCTAGCTAAACATTTAAAAGCACTTTTCAAAAGTATATCATAAAAGTAAAGAAACAAATCCACAGGAAGCAGGCGGGCGCTCTGGAGAACACATCCATCTCTTGCTGTGAGATCAATAATAGGCATTGTAGCTGCTGAGCAACTGATCCATTTTAGACCATTCTATCAGCTCAATGTACAATTCAATATAATTCCTTGGAAACGTAGACATGCCACTTTAAATAGCTTTAATTCAAATAAATAATTTAAAATTTAAAAAATATAGAGCTTAGTTAGAGAGACTTTCTGCAGTTTTGCATATTTGACTAGCTCTCTCTTGCAGGTTACAGTGGCCTCCATGCCTTCTGTCTCCCCTGTCTATAGTCCCCTACTTGTTTACCTTCATTTCCGCATATCCTGACCCCACATCTTGCTGCTCTTTCTCCTCCCCTGAAGGCCCAGTCTCCCTCCAGAACAGTCTCAGAGCACTTTAACACACTGACTCATTACCACGTGTAAATAAAGACGAATGGCGGGCAATATTCCCACAAATTTGTTTCCCATTACACCGGGGTCAGCGGTAATTGTGGCTGGCGCTCAAGTCCCCCGAGTGCGCGTACAGTTACATTCATATTACAGTTAATGAACAAGCAGCTAACAAATTGTCCCGTAACCCCCCCCATTGGAAATTTGTTCTCAGTGATCAGCTACAGTAGCAAGTGGTGAAAGGAAAAGAAAGTCTATTGGAGGTGGCGATACCCCTCCCCCCCTTTTCTTTTCCTTATTGCTCTATTACTCCTAAGAGGGCCACAGAGTCTATTTAGCCTATCCAGGCCTCGGGCATTGGACCTATTGTATGCTGAATGTGACATGATAAATGTGAGAACTTGCATGTGTGCAATATCCACTGTGAATGCAGAATAATCCAGTAAATCATAGAGGCTTACAGTGCAGCGATTATTTGTATGCATTTATTTAAGCGTTTGGTGCGTATGTTGGTCTCTCACTGTTATCTCCCAAACGAGTGACACACTGTGCTAATAGATGACAAATGTAAATGAGACTTCCCCTCATCTGTACTGACAGGCAGTTGCTCTTAAGGACCTTTAAGTGCCTCCCTATTACATGAGACCTCAAAGTCGTGAAAAACTCTATCTTACACTCTTAGATGTGGCAGGTCGTACAAAAGTGACATGTCGACATATGTACTGCAGTTATGAGCATGTCACATTTTGGAGATTTCTACAAATAAAAGGGCTGAAATATTGATTGCAAGTTACCCAGAAATTCAGAAAAACAAGGGGGATTTTGAGAACATCAATCTCTCTCGCTTCTCAGTAGTAAATCCTATAATCTTATTCAGCTCTGCATAGATATAATTAACTGATTACGACTGAACTTTCCATCTTTAAGCTAGATCATCTGCCAGGGGCTTCCCAGAGTATTTTGATCGCAGCATGCCACAGCACAGGAGGCTGCATCAACCTGAAATAAAATGATTTATTATTTTGCACTCACTTTAAGCCACAGCAGTGTTAAAAGTTTTTACATCTAAATTCTGAAACTTCAGTTATGCACAGTAGTGAGATAAATTTAAAATGATCAGCTAATTATCTAGAGCAGTTGAATTTGAATTTAATTTTTTTTTTTTTAATGAGGAATGAATATAATCTGCTCTGAAACTTGCTTTTTGTGTTGTTGTTGTAGAAGAAGAAAAAAAAGAAAGCAGGGCTAAGAGAGCTCTGTCGGTTTTTGTATGGCCCTGCGAGCTCCCATGATCCATTAGAGAGGCTGAGGATGAATGAATGAGCGGTGCACCCAGAAAGAGCACAGCAATAGTTTCTTCAGTTCCCACCTTATTGATTTCTGCTGAAAATATAGAACCCTAGGCACGGAGCGAGAAGAGGGGAGGGCCGCAACGATATTAAGTCGTTTTCCCATCTTTTCCAAAAATCTTTAATCAAAGTTTAAGTGAAATACTAACATGTCACTTGACGTGACCTTTTAGCCCCGTTATGAATCACCTGTTTTTGAGCCGAGTCGAGTGGCTGAGGGAGGTTGGAGATATTTCCTAATCACATATCGCTGCAAGATAAAGAACAAGTTCTGTGGCAGAGTTAAATGGCCACCGAAGGGCTTGTTTGCTGTTGACCTTTGACAAATGCTAGACAACAAATCTATGTTTAAAGCACTTGCCTGACTAGATTCCTTTATAGCGCTAAGTGACTCCTGGGAAGGACGAATCCTTGAAAAGTGACAACAGCCCAAGCTGGGAAAGCTCTGCTACACCAAAACAAAGGGAGATACGATGCACTTCTTGTACAAATATGGCTCTATGAAGATGATATACTGCAGTACAAGGGGGATACATGTCTACAGGGACAAGGCAAACAGGACGATTTGTGAGCACACCAGTGCCTGGTGTATAATGACAAATATGAAATCAATATAGTGACCTTAATTTGCCCAAAGCATAACTGCGATGTAGGACACAGTGTTTCGATTAAAGGAGGTATAAAAAGACGGTGTCTGTATGTCGTGAGGGCAGGGAGGCCATGCCCTTTTGAACCCCTCCGCTTACCGAGAGTGTGGCGGCCATAAAAAGAACAACCAACCCTGTTTGGTCATTGAAAAGGCTCCTTATTGCTCATGGGTAATAATGTCACGCCTCAAGACGTATTTTTAAAAAAGAGCTGGCGAATGATAGCTACCAATGTGTTCCGCAACACTGACAACATTATGGCAGCAGAGAAGAGAATATAATAGCTTGAATATGCTATGAATAACAAAGCCTGTCAATACTCACCTCTAGTAGAATTGCTGATCAGACACAGTTCATGTAAAGTGTACGTGTGAGGGAGAATTTATGGTATGTGTCCCTGTATATGAGCTTGTGAGTGTGCCCATTTTTGTTGTGTGGGAAAAGCTAACGTGTCCTTGTGTCTGTGTGTCTGCGTGTATAAACAGATTGAAAATTGTACAAAAGACAGTGCTGCAGAGGTTGGAACTCAAACAAGCCATACACTTTGGGAAAGGAGACGCCTACGTGCTGCAGTTTTAAATACCAAAGGTTTCTCTATTCTTGCTTTTAGCTATGAAAGCTACAAAAGAGTGCAGATTTGTAGCTACAGATTTGTAGCCCTTCTCTTTTCAAAGTGTCATTGAAAAAGCTCATTAAAAATGCTCATTAGTAAAAAGCCTCAAACACAACGGAAGTGTTTTTAGGGAGACAATAGCGTGATGGATCAGCTACGGGAGGGACAAGCTATCAGTAGGTGGCTAATAGCTAACATGTACAGTATTATATGAGTCATGTGATTAAACACATATTACCTGCATGTTTTTCTCCTGTCACAACACATTGAAAAAATGGGAATTGCCTGGCCTTTGAATTTACACAAATGATTTAGTTAATGCTACACAAGTCTTTCATGGTTCTTTTATTTACATGATTAAAAAAGGTACCATTTACTTGATTATAAACAACACTGAAACTACTCATTGTTCTTGCATTGATTTAAGTGACTAAATTAGAATACTAAAACCATTGTGATCATGTTTGACCACCACTGGAAATTATGCAATATATTCAAAGACAACAACTAAATATGATTGGATAATAAGACCGCTGTCTTTAGAGTCTTATCCAATAAGACAACAACATAATTTCAGTAGAGCGCAATTGCAAGATTGTAGAAGACTGTTCAACCACATGCAACCTTTGACACTGAATCAGGCATACTGAGAAGGTAAGTAGATAAAATATATTTGTTTCAGTTAGGGACGTTTTCACAAAATTACTGCAGTGCATGCTATATGAAAAGAAATCTGTAATGCATCTACGTGTTGTTTTTTTCCTTAACAGTGCTAGCTAAAGTTGATATTAGCTACGTGGCTAAAGTTAATAAATAGTTCAGCAAATTGCACATAGTCAGGAGAAAGCAGCTGTTGTTGGTCGGATATGGAATTTATGTTTGTGATAGAGAGCTCTGGCGTTTTTCATGGCTTAGCAAGCCCAGAGAGAGCACAATAGTGTTTGTGTTACAGGTGCTAGTTATGGCTAAAGGGGTTAATTAGGGGTTAATTAGTCTGATTCTTAACCTTACCTCAGTTTCAGAAGTGGCAGACAAAGGGACTCTTAAAGTTATTGATAAGTCAAGGCCCATGCGGATTAAATTTAGGCGTACAGTCCTGCTCCATCTCCACAACATTGCTGGCCTTGAGGATCAGTTTGTTGAGTCTGTTAGCATCAGCAACCTTCAACCTGCTTCCCCAGCATCCAACAGCGTAGAGGATAGCACTGGCTAAAACAGTCTAGTTGAAAATCCTGAGCAGTGCCCAACAGATGTTGAAGTACCTCAGCCGCCTCAGAAAATAGAGTCGTCTCTGGCCTTTCCTGTAAGGTGCTTTGGTGTTTTTAGCCCAGTCCAGTTTATTGTCAATATGTACTCCAAGGTATTTATAGTTATCCACAATGTCAACATTGATCCCCTGGATTGAAACAGGGGTCAAGTGGGTCAAGGGGTTAATTTATGAGGTTTCAAGAAGAAAATAAAAGCCAGATCTGAATGTTTGAAAATGTTTTGAAAAAATTCTGTAAAGATTAGATGAAACATACTCAAAGAATAAAATTGGTTTATTATTAGGTTAAAAAAGTTGAAAAAAGTCAAAGAAACAAGTAAAGGAACAAGGTAAAATGAGGTAAAAGATAAAGTTAAAGGAACAAACAAGTGAATAAAGGAACAACCCAACAAATTAAATTGTTTCTGCGTTTTCCTTTTCAAGTTTGTGGGTTCTTTCCTCCACTTCTTCTAATGTTGCTTGTTTTTGCACAAGCTTTTCCTTTAGTTCACTGGATGTTGCCTCATGTGTCAGTTTCTCCTTGTGCAGGTCTGCATTTCTCTGTTGTTCTTCTTTATGCAGGTCTTTTAACTGCTGACTTCTTTCATGGAACTCTTGAAGTGTACACTGCAGGTCTTAATTTATTTTGTGTTGTTTTTGCTTTTCTGTCAGCATTTTCCCCTTTTCACACTTTAAATTGTTGAATTCCAACAAAATTCCCTTCATAAGCTCAGCGTTGTTCTTTGCCATTTGATTCATTCTTTTCTGCATCTGTGCACATTTCTTTTCAAGAGCTTCCCTTTCTGCTTCCAATAATTCCACAATTATTGCAGTTTTAAACTTTTGTTCTTAAAGTGAATTAGTTTTTCTTCTTTTAGTCTTCTTTGCTGCAGCTCTTTCTCTTTAAGAAGATCTTTACTTTTGTCAACAGCTTCATCCAGCTTACCTTGCAGCGCCTAATTTTTCCATTCTAGCTCCTCAATAGTTGCTTTCCCGTCTCTAAGCTGTTCGTCCATTTCTTTTAGTTCATTGCACTTTTGCTTGTTTTCTTTCCTCGGGAATGTAATCTGGTCCCGTGCTTGTGAAAACATTATTCCTCACCCCTCATTAATAATGTTTATGTCTAGTTGGTGTTGTCGGCTTTGTTCAAGATCTTTGTTTTGTGCTTCTAGATGTTTGCTCTTGTCCTCCAGTTGAAGCTTCTCTGCTCCAGTTTCTTTAATTTTTTTCTAGAGATCATAGTTTTGCTCTGTACACTCTTGTAAGTCCATTCGAATGGAAAAGACGCCATTTGGGGAAATTGGCCACACCCGGAAGAAGAGGGGGCGTAATTGTTTTGTCCTCGTTGGTGTTTTCTTGGGTACGTGCTGGTGGCAAACAAAGACTCCAAAAAAGTTTCCAAATGCCTCTGTGGTGAATAGTTCAAGGCTGCAATCACAACTACTGTGTAGAAACGAACTAAAAATGTCTGCTTCTCACTCCCCTTTACGGATTTCGAGTAGTTATGGTTCTAAAGGTGCCCTTGTGGCATCATCACTGTGTAAGCCAATGAGATTGTCACACAACATTTTTGAATGTGAATGTTTGTTTGTTTTTGGGTTTTTTTAAACAGTTTTAAATCTTAACTTATTTATATATTATTTATCTATATGTTTGAGTGTTTGGTAGGGATGTGTACCGATAGGTTCTGACTTAAACGGTAGTAACCAGACCGAAAAGTGAGCAGTGGGGCTAATTAAAACATAGAGTCTAAGTTAGGATCAATAACAGGCTATGGAGCTTTATTTTGGAGGGTGGATGGTGTGAAGCTTGGGATTCCTTTCATCTCTAATGCAACACATTTTAAAGTTGATATTCATTTACGATTAAAACTGGCTAATATATTGCTTTGATGTTTCAAGACCCAGACACAGGTTTGCTAAGATAAGATAAGATCAGATAACCTTTATTAGTCCCACAGGTGGGAAATTTGTTGTGTTCTTAAACACACGTAAATTGTTAATTTGGCCATGAATAACGCATAATGAGTGTCAGTGTAGTTTTTTTTTTACCCAGTTGCAGGTATGGGCTTAAAGTTTGTGCAGCTAATTAAATATTCTATCCATCCACTTTCTTGACCACTTGTCCGATTGAGGGTCCCGAATGAATGAAGATTAGTACTAAAAGCACAATGCACTCTTTTGTCAGTTCACCAGTCAATCACAGTTCCATCCAAATGTTAAGAAAAAAAATCAGCCTAGTTTTTGTTCAGCAATTTAAAAAAGTGTAACAAAAAGAAGGAAACTGATGTTGTGTCACTCAGAGGGATTTCAACTAAGAAAAAGTGACATACAGTAAAGTACATATAAACTATATTGCCAAAAGAATTACTTTACTCAGTAATTATTTGTATCTGACTGCTATAAGGGTATTAATTAGAGTGATATATGTAAGGAAGGAAAACTCCTTCCCTTGTAAGACACATAGTTTCCAAGTTGTGTAAGTTAAAATCATTAAATTGATCTTGAAGACATTGATGGATTTAACCTAAATTTATCATCATTATTGTTAACAAGACCACAATCTACACACCTACAAACACCAGCAATTGTGTTTACAGACAGAAATATATGTACAAAAACGCTACCAAGGGGTGGCTGTATCTGGTAGTACAGCTTCAAATTTCACTTCACATAAACATCCTCATGAATTCCCTCTTACTTTTGCTGTTTTGCTTCAACCACGATGAAATCACACCCTACAGAGCTCTCTTTCTCTCTCAGTGTACTTCAAGAACAGTTTCCCATCCGAAATTCTCTGTTTTCTGCATTATTCACTTCTTTATTACCCACCAGTGTACCATTATGTACAGCACTGTCGGCCGCTGTTTTTGTTTTAAATGTATTTAACTGACTTCCAACAAGAATGTCTCATTTCTTCTGTTCAATACTAAAGAAATTTAAACTTTTTAAAATTATGCAAAATTGCAAAATGCTTAGCTGTGTCTGTAATTAAACCTCTGTAACTTTGCTCTGCTTCACTTCAGCAGCATCAGGTAATGTTTATATGTTGATCCATGGTTTTCTTCAGTTTTTGTTCTACTGCAGAATATAAGGGGGTTATCTGCTATAAAAAGCCAGGCCAGGAAAATCTCCTTCATGCTTTCTGTGTTTTATGCTCAGTTACTTTGGCACAAAGGCATCTACTGTGATGCTTACGCCTCTGGTGAAGTGTCACAAGTGTCAGCTTACTTTTTATAGATATAAAAAATTGATATGTACTAATAAATAATCAGAATTATAACATTTTCTGACTGTTGTTCTTGATCTTGCCCAAGTCTCCAAAGCCCTCAGCTGTGCCTTTTTATTCCAACATACCCATCAGAAGAAACTGAGGAGAGCCTAGAGGCAATGTGGAAAACTTTACTCTTGGATATGAAAAAAGAGGAACAACAGAGAGTTGGTAAAACTCAAGATGGAAAAGACTTTTGCATACAGAAGACATAAAGTTGTTCGTGATGCACTAATTGTGGAGTCTTTCATGGCAAGATGGCCTGCTCTATTTTTGATGTCCACGAGGTAAGGTTTGCCTCATACAGGGTGTTCTTGTGGTGTTAACCTAAAATGTTTTAGGCACAGTTGTCATTTGACAGCCAGTTTCTTTAGCATGAAGTAATTGTGCCCTTCTTCCAGGTGTTAAACATTTGAAGCTCATTCCTCTGTGCTCATCTTTTCAGAGCAATGCTGAGTTTAAGAGAATTGCCACCATCCCCCTTCAATCAAAGTTTCTGTCTCAGCTACATCTCTACTTGGATAACCTGGTGAGGTTCTTCAAAAGAAGAGGACAGCTTGAACAAATACTAAAAATAAATGTGGCACAAATGGATAATGTAAGTGATAAAGCCTCAACACCTACGTGTTGGACAAAATTTTTATAATTGTGGAAGATTTGAAATGTTTTCCCATGCTAAACGCTCTCATTTTGTACTACTTTTACATCTCCTTGTTTTTATAACCTTCACTTTGTCAACTTATCTTGATTGGTTCGTATGTCTTTACTTTAAAAGCATTCATCTAAAGTACAGTATTAAAACTTGAAATCAAGGACAAGGGCTGAATAAAGATGCTAATTCCACAAATTTCATTTCAGTGTGAAGATGTTAATGCTGGATGTGAGTGTATCATTAAGGGAGTGTGTCTCTACATGGGAAAAGATCCTGAGAACCTCATGTGGGAGTATGTGAGTACGTGTATTTATTTTTTTTAGGACTTTCCACAGTGCTTACTGCTAACTTGGCATGAAATGACTAATATGGCTTCTTTTTTACAGGGCATGGATACCATCGATGAGACCTCCGCTACACCTTTCAGGTTTTTCAGAAGGTTTTCATGGAACTGGGTGGATCTAAACTCTCTTGCTCTCAAAAAACTGTTTTATTGAGGAGTCAAAGACTGCACTTCTGCAATTCTTTGCAGTTTTTCATTTTGTATTCAGTAATGTTATACTGCTTATGATTTCCCCCCTCATGATTGCACTGCAGGATGATTTTTCCTTTTTGTATCATATTGTAAGAAATATTTACTTAATGTCAATCTTAATGTCTCGCTTATATGTTCAAAAGGAAGATTTAAAGGTGTTTGATATTAGTTATGTGACAATGTCATTTCAGGCTCAATTTAGTTGAAATTCTGTAAATACTTGTACAGAAGCTGAAAATTGTTGTCAAGTAATACACAATTCCTTAAAATGTGTGAAGACTTGAGGTCAGCTTGCTGCTTTCTACATCTTGCTATTAAAATTAGATTTTATTTATTTTCTGTTGTTTTTTACTTGCATCTATTTGAAAGAGTGACTGTAAACACATTTTTTAAAATTTTCTATGCTGGAATATGTAGAAAATAGGTTTAAATGTTAAACCAATTTCTTCCAGTCAGAGAATGTTGCATATAATTTGATTTTTGCTTGATGCATAAAGTTAAAGATTAAAACTAATAAAACAAGTTTTAAAAAGAGACTTTTCCATTTGATTACATTTTACATGATGTGCTATGCAAAAAAGTAGAATTTACTACCAGGTTGTGTAGTAACTAACTTACTAATTACTTTTGAAAATAACTAATCAGTAAAGTAACGGGATATTTTTTTTTGGGAAGTAATCAGTATTTAGTAACTAATTACTGTTTTTCAAGTAACTTGACAAACACTGTTCATAACCAATTTCTTTTATTCTATGTTAGGGTCAGTTTTTTGTGAATATTGTCATTACGTAAAATACTGATTTTATGGTAACAGATAAATAGTATGTACATCAAACATGACTTTGTTTTTAAGTACTCTGATGTGAATAAAATACTTTGTTTTGACAAGCATTAATTACTTGAGGGAAAGTGGAAAATTAAGTCAGTCATACTTATTAATAATATGTGGAACCAATGTACACAATAAAATCAAATAAATTGAAAGAACTTTTTTAATGCCGCTCTCTGTGTTAACTCATGCAACATCTCCAGGGTGTAAACTATGAGAGCTAGGATAGGCTCAAGCTTCACAGAAACCTGAAATTAGATATGCAGTTAAGAAAACTGATGTTTTTTTCGTTTTTTTTTTTACATCAGTTTAAGTGTAATGTCGCATTGGGTAGCTCTGGTAACACTTTCTTGGCAGCCTCTAACTGAACAGGCCTGCTGTAAGACAATGAAGTTCAGGGATCACTTCAAAGTGATCTCTAGCCCTGTAATATTAGCAATTGCTGTGTGTCATTTTCAGAGTTTGTTGATGGGTGAGATGCTCGTTGATGATTGATGGGGTTATTTGATGGGGGAAGACTGCATGTGTAGATACAACATGTTCATTTTTACATTTCCTCCAGGAATAATTTGGCCCTTATGCCAAATCAGTCCATAACTTTTCGATTAGATGCAGAGTAAACTCGCAATGATATCAGCTCTGTTTCACAAGAGTATAAAATACAGGTGTGAAGATATAAAAATCAAAATAAATCGAAATATTAATATCGATACCATTGATGCTGGTATTGCTTTGGGACCGATACTAGCACAAACTTTCTTTCCAGTGGTCCAAAAAACCCAGTTTCAAAATACTTGAAAGGTGTGTTTTTGTTGTATTAACTAATTATTTTGAAAAGTGAAAATCACAGTGATTCAGTGGTAATTAAAATGTGTTCAGAAATTGCAAATTGAAGATAACTGTTCTTATAAATAAACTGCTCTCCCCAATAAGAGCTTATAGGGTAAAAGTATCGATACTGGTCCTGTTTTTACTATATTTTTTACTATACAGAATTTTGCACTATAACAAAGCACTAATAGAGAATCTATAGTACTGGTGAACTTTTAGTTCTTTCTTTAGTGTTTTTTTAAATGCATCACTTAGAGAGCTGGCATCTTTAGGTGTGTGCATGAATTTTTAGGTTTCAGTCACTCACTCAAATGTGTTTAGTCATGGTTTTGATCACAGTGTAGAATAGACCCACTACCAGCGAGAGGATTTCACATTGAAGCTAAACTAACTTCAGCGCCTGTCCGCATCTGTCAAGCTAAGAAGTATTTTTAGTTTGGGCTTATTTGAAGAAGGAAAATCAAGAAACATTTTTACACCAAATGAAATGAACGAAAAAGCAATGTATTTAGTACTTTAATTTAGTGGGAAAAAAAGCAAAAATGTTGACACTGTGGCTACTGATGATGCTTCTGTATGATGACTTAATTAAAATGGGTTGCGCTGCTCATCTGATGCAAGTGTGATTGATTCAGTGGCTCAACACACAGCTTTGCAGGCCGTAGTCTGCACTAGAAAGGTCCTCGACTCCAGACTCGCTTGCAGTGCTCCTGAATAGGTCGTCTGTCTGCATTTTTGGCTGAGGACTCCATCAGCTGTTTGTGTGGCTGTCGGATGCTTTTGGATACTTACACACACAAGGAAGTTTGTTGAGAGGTTAGCTGTACTGTGTGCATTGCATACATTATCACTTCCCCAGAAAATCCTAGTGTTCCAGGGACTGTGTTGTTTCACCTTCATCGGGCAGAAGAGTTTTAGTTGCAAAGTTCTTCGCTAGGGAGAAAATATATAAAGATCCTTGTGCAAATATTGGAAAGAATGCAGAAATTAACATAATTTGAAGCAAACTTGGTGGCTCAGGGTAAAATAAAAAAAAAAATGCCAAAGCTATTTAAAATTCTTCTTTTTCTTCTTCTTCTTCTTCTTCTTCTTCTTTTTAATACCACCATCAAGGCTCTGGTGATGGTGAAAGAAGTGTTTAAGTTCCCGTGTGTGTGTGCGCGTAGATGTTTTCATGTTCATGTATACAGTATATATATGTGCACTGCTATGGCAGGTGCACTTACTGCAGTGATACAGAAATGAAGTTTGTTTGAGAACTTGACTTTTATTTTTCCTAAAAAAAAAGGAAGTGATGTCAGGTGTCTGAGCCAGCAGTTATTTAGTTGTGCTGATCAGTTCTGTACACATTGGAAGAATGCTGCGGCATGTAGTTTGGTAGTATGGTAATGCACTAGCTGTGTGCAGAGGTCATTCAACCTGCAATATTTAATATTATTGAACACGATTTTTCTGTTACACGGGGTTCAGTAGCAGACAAGTCTAGCAAAATTTCATTGGAAGAAAGAGCAACATTACCACATTTTAGTAGTTAATCTTTAACACAACATAGACAGTGAACATCTCTTCACCTGGCAGAGAATAAAGTTCCATCTTGAAGCCTTAAATGGAGCATTTTAACCATCATCATTTTGATGTTTTGAAGCTGGCCATGATGAGTGAAAGGTGGCTCTGACTGACTCTGACTCAA
>VUQR01003186.1:13594-45469 GCA_015108515.1 Hemichromis elongatus
TTTTATTATAATTCACCAAAATAAAATACTTATTGTGTTCCTGTTGCTGGCAGTAGCTTCCAGATAAGCAGAACTCTAATAAGAAGCCTTAGCTGGAACAATATTGAATTTGATATCAGTAAACCTTTATTTGAAGCTTCCTGCGCATCAGCTGTGAATTTCAGCAAACCTTATTCATTCTGGCTCTGTATTCATGAGTTTCTAAAGCCTGTTAAATATCAGATTATGACATTTAAGGAAATTGGGGAAAGGGGAAGTTGGTAGAAAATTAAAACCATAAAAATATAACAGTTATATTTATGTTTATATTTACCCGTGGTTGCACTTTGGGCAACACAAGTAGCTGTTTACTGTCAGAAAATAATATTATAGAAAAGAATTACAGTGTTAAAATCAGGCTTTATGTAAATAAAAACGTATAGCTTAACAAATCGCTTGCCTTGACACTAATCTTTGAAGCAGTGTTTGGGATAAATAGTTGTGTTTTTAAGCTGTTAGTTAAAAGTTTGCAATATTAAACATCACGAAGAACTTTCTTTCACATTAAAGCAGAATCAAATGGATGAGTTTCCTGGCTGTGTAATAATAATCGTTGTTTATTTTAACCTCGTCTGTTCTTGTCTGCATGAAATGAATTAATTAGCTGTAACACACAGCCCTGTACGGCAGTTCATTCAAATAATTTACAGCAAATTATATTTAGTTACTTGCGGGTAACACTGTATCTTCACACCAAGGCTCATCAGGTAGCTGTCAAAGTGACATCAGAGAAACGTCATTAATTAGGGAGCTGTGATGCTCTCCAGGGTGCTGAATCCTCAACCAGTCCACGCAAAGACCCGTGTGCGTCTGTGTGCGTGACTGACTGCGGGAGTATCCTTCCAGCTCTATAAACAAACCTCTAACAGAGCTGCTTTCTTTCACAAGCCAATTTTTTCGCTGATATGGACCTCCTTCCAGCGCAGGAAGCTGCCAAAATCTACCACACCAACTTTGTGAGGAACTCGCGAGCCATCGGCGTCATGTGGGCCGTGTTTACCATTTGTTTCGTCATCATCACCGTGGTGGTCTTCATCCAGCCCTACTGGATCGGGGACAGCATCAACACCCCGCAGGCCGGCTACTTCGGCCTCTTTCACTACTGCATCGGCAACGCGCTGACCTCGGAGCTCATCTGCAAGGGCAGTATGCTGGACATGGCGTCCATTCCCTCGCCGGCCTTCAAGACTGCCATGTTCCTCGTTGCGACCTCAATGCTGCTGATTATGGGCACCATGGTTGGCTTCGGTTTGTTCTTCTTCTGTGACGCCGGAAACGTCTACAAGATCTGTGCATGGATGCAGCTGGCCTCAGGTGAGGGACAGCGAAGAGGGCTGGTTGTAAAGTTGTTATTCCCATTACTCCACTGCTGTTCACAGGTTATTATTATAAACCAGCTTTTCTCAACTACGTTTATTTGACAGCAGTAGTCACCTATAAACAGACAGATTACAAATTACATTAAAAAGCATGAGCAGTGTAACTAATCATAAAACTGGTTTCACCTCCATCTTTAAGATAATTTTTTACAAGCAAGAATAATCTTATAAACGGGTAATTGTTCACATCTCTATGCGATGATTCATTAAACAGTAACCAAAGATATAGTTTGTAGTGAAAAAACTCACAAACTCGAGTCGTTTATAAACATATTACACCATTTTAGTAGATGAAAAAAATGAAATGGACAAACTAATACATTTTTGTTTTTTAATTCTTGGATGAAAATCCTTTGTAGTCAGTGATGGACATGGATGTCACAAAATCCCCCCTTGAGATGCTCTGCCAGGCCTTTACTGACCTTCAGCTGCTGCTTGTTTGTGGGTCTCTCTTGGTTCAGTTTCGTCTTCAGAAACTAAAAAGCATGCTTTGTGGGTTGTGATCGGGTGACTAATTTGGCTGAAGAATATCACATTTCTTTGTCTTGTGAAACTCTTTGGTTGGTTTTTCAGTATGCTTTGAGTCATTATAGACATTTACTTGGATTCTTACTGCCAAATCTAATGTGCTTTTCTTCTTCCTAAGTGTAACCAGTGGTTTGCACTCTTGATTGTAGACTTTGACAATGACACACCTACCTCCTCAAGAGAAGTGTTTTTTTCTTAACCATGGACATAATTCTGTCATCATGCACTTTAGTTGCAGTCTGAGATCTTTCAGGCCTTTTGATGTTGCTGAGTTTAAGAAGGTATCAGATTGTTGATACATTGTTTATTATTGATTTTTTTTTTGTGAGCATAAATGACCAGTTTAAAAAGAAGTCTGATGAGGTTCAGTTCATCGGTCTTATTATAATTATTCTTATGTAATAGCACAAATATTTTACCACCTCAATACAAAAACTCAAACTAAAGAGGCAGCTGTAAAGAAGCCATGAGACCTGTGCTTCTCCTGTAAGTCAGGTGTGAAACGATGAGCTCATCCCGTCACAGGTCAACTTCTCACCTCTCCAGTTTCAGGTGTGATGTGCGTTTGTTCTGGATGTTGTTCTTCGCCGTGGCCAATAAGGAATCTTGTTTCAGCCCAGACTCTGATGCCTCTGATGGCAGATTAGTTACCTGTAACAAGATCAGGTGTTGCTGTGTTGCTAACTGATCTAAATTTGCACCTGAAAGCGCACGAGGGCCAAGAAAACTAGCTACGATAAAAACCTGTAAAACTTTATGGGCATGTACCTGCAAACTCACATTCTACTGTAAGTAGCTTTTGGGGAAGCCCAGGGGAGACGTTACGGGAAGAATAGCATTTAAGATTTAAGAACTTTCATAATGGTACATCGTGCAAATGGCTCCACAGAGCATCATTTGCCTTGCTGAGCCATAAATAAATAAAAACTTTGGCACTTTATGGAGGTACATCATGTCTTATCATGCACTGGGGGCTCCACAGCACCGGATTATAATTATTTATCAAAGTAAGAGCACACAAGAGGTAATTGTTACAAGGCTCTGCCATTTCCATGTCCTTCCCCCCGCAGGTGTGTTGATGGTGATAGGCTGCATGATCTACCCAGATGGTTGGGACTCTCCAGAGGTGAAGAGGTTGTGTGGCCAGAGGACGGATAAGTACACATTGGGAAACTGTACGGTGCGCTGGGCCTACATCCTGGCCATCATCAGCATTCTGGACGCCATGCTCCTGGCATTTCTGTCCTTCACACTCGGCAACCGGCAGGACAAACTTCTGCCAGATGACTTTGAGCTGGAGGGAACAGGTGAGGGGTGTAGGGTGGTATGCAGACTGAATGCGGGTATAGAAACAAATATTTTAATGTGTCATAGCTGGCATAGCACAAGTATAATGTCTGACATATAAAACAGCCACATTCCTTTCAGACTGGCCAGCTACAAGGTCCTGCTGTTGTGCATGCCTGCTCCCTGTTAAAGCTTGAGCCATCATTAGCAAATTTTGTTTCACCTTAAGAAACATATCCAAGGTTGGAGATTTTTCAGCAGAGCAGGTTTTTTTATATACATTCGTGTGAAAAAGTACGTTTGCACAGGACTCTGCAGTGCAGCAAAAAACTAAGTACACCCCACGTTTCAGTATCTTGTAGAAGCACCTTTAGCACAATTACTTGGGTTGTTTTCAGTTCGACTATATCAGTATCACATGTGCCTGTGGAGGAGGCTTACCCACAGCAGATCATTTTCCTCCATCACCAGATCCCTAGCTTTCTTCTCTGTTACACCAACTCTCTCTATATAATCCCTCCTGCCTGGCAAGTCCATGTTCAACATCCCTTGCCCATTATATCCAGTCCCTTCTCTGCACATGGTCAAACCATTTCAGCCTTGATGTCCACAAACACTTTTTTTTTTCCTTTCTTTTACAGAAAACCCCTGATTGAATCCATGGACCTCTTGGACCACTCTGGATCAGTGTGAAATATCATGATGCATTTTTCACCTCTCTCAACTTTTAATGTTTACTGTGGTTTAGATTAATAAGATTTTGTGCTTCCTTACTTTACAATACCCAATAAACAAGCCCACCAAAATCACATATTGTATGAAGATCTGTTTTATTGTATGGTGTGTTGTACAGCTTTGTAAGTCAACAGCTCACACGGAGTTTATGTTCTTGAATCTGACACCAATGTAATTTTTTGCTTTTCCCCATAGGTTTCGACAGATAACACAGGTTACTTGGATATGATCCATTTGGGACACCATTACATAACATCAGATCTCACCATTTCTATGGTAAAAACAGTGACATTAATGAACAGTTGACCACACATACAACTGAGCTCAAACACACCTTCCATACGCTTTATTAAAACACAGCTACCCAGCTAAACAATTTTAGCTAAGATATAAGATTTGTTAAAAACTGTACATAACTGTAATATACATAAAGGCAAACTCTTTGGTACAGATATATACAGTTTATTTTCACTTTTTTCTCCTTTAGACTGGGCTTCTTAACATGTTGTCTTGTTGAAACCTTTAAAATACTATATACCTGAATTGTAATAAGTGAATGAGAATACCAGCCTCCCATGAAAATGAAAGATCCCTATTATAATTAACTAAGGATACTAAATACCAGGTGAAAACAGAATCGCTATGGCTAAACATGACCTACTCTACCAAACAGTGACTCTGTCTGAAGAAATGCGTGAAATGAAAGTTACCCAAAGTCAGTATACATGTCAGCCCAGTGTGAACCTTCCTAAGACCTTCTTTACAAATACAAAATGTATTTCATATGTTGAATGAGACTTTTTTTTTTTTTTTAAAGTCACTACTGAAAAGATGTGGGAAAGGAGGAGTTTGTTAGGGAACAAAAATGACCAATAAAGGCTACATATCCTTGGTTTGTTTAGGTTTTAGTGCAGGAGTGTAACAAACAAGGATGAGTCACTAGCAGTACAATGACAGACTTTCTTAGGAGGGTGAACGAAGCACAGCAGTTGGAGCCAACATGAGCACAAAGGAATATATATAAAAAAAAAATCCACTGGATTCCTGACATCACACCGAGAGAAGAATCAACAAATGCAAAGCAAACATACACAGAAGCATTAGCTCAAAAACAAGAACATAAGAAATTCAAAACAAATAACCAAAAAAGAAGAAAGAAAAAAGAAAAATAAATATCCATCTGATATGCCCAAAACGGAAAGTGATCTGTTGCAGTCTCTCAAGGAGGTGGGAGGGGAGGGAGGTTTGATAGCTGAAGGTGTCCACTAGAGGGCGAGCCAGGGGTGGCGCAAGCACTCTGAGGCCGTGGCTCTTTTCTCTGGAATAAGCTCCAGCATGGGAAGAAGGAAGTCAGTGAAGCACTCTGCTTCTTCACGGGGCCACTCGTATTTGTCAATCAGCACCTCCAGCAGGCCCCACGGCTTCAATTTAGTGATGTGTTTCAAATCACCTGCAGACACACAGCACTGAATCAGAACCATACCACCACAGAGCACAACTTCCCCATTTTAATCTTCACTATAAGGCCAGTCGTATCTGCAAAACTCCACATACAGTCTTAATCGCATAAATGACAATATTTAGATAGTTACCTTGTAACTGCACTTGTAAAGAAGGCCTGTTCTTTTAAAATGTAATATCCACTGGAGAAATTTTTACATGTATATTTAAATGTATGAATTTGCAGCCATTGGGATTTAAGTAGGGAATATTCCAAAGCACAGTTGGTAACTCTCACTCAAACCTTGACAGTAAAGCTTCCGTTTTACCTTTCTTGGTGAAAAAATCCTTGGAATATTTGCCGGACATTATGAGTTTGCGTGGGACACTCCCCAGCAGCTCAATGATCAGTGCTATATGGTCTACACAGCAGATGGTTGCAAGAGAAAAGACAGACAAGACACATTCATCAGACAGTGGACCCAGTCACAGGCCCACTCTGGGTGTGTGGGTGGAGGGCAGAGGGGGGGAGAGAGAGGCCAGGCTGACATCACACACCACCCTCACTATTGGCATGAACAGGGAACAAAAACAATTCCCACCACAAATTCACCCTACAACTAAATTGACACAAGGCCCAGAGTAATAATTAAAAAAAAACAAATATAAAACTGGCCATTCTTTAAAAAAAAATTAAGTGTAGATCATGTTTTTGTACTTAATGCATTAATTATTAATCACCTTCACTGTTATTTCATCCGTAACTGTAACAGAGGTCTTAACATTTGCAGTAACCTGGGTTCATATCAACAAAACAACTCCCACTCAAGGACCTTAAAAAGGTTACATGGAGACTGTCAGTTGATCCCTCATAGACATGCTTAATTAAAACCATCTTACATTAATTATTATATTTCTGTAAACACGTGTACTTTGAGTACTTTAAAAGTTTATAT
This sequence comes from Hemichromis elongatus, assembly GCA_015108515.1. Classification (NCBI taxonomy): domain Eukaryota; kingdom Metazoa; phylum Chordata; class Actinopteri; order Cichliformes; family Cichlidae; genus Hemichromis; species Hemichromis elongatus. Next base: position 19,959 of record VUQR01003186.1, read on the forward strand.
TCTGAAATAAATACACTGACTTATAAAAGTAAAGAGTTCTTGCCTTTTTGCCCCCTGTGATTTGTTTCATTAAGTGTAACTGATTAAATTAAAACACTTGTGGTGCTCTGGACTCCAAGCAGGGGAAAAAGGTCATTTTGAATCTCCTCAGCAGGGACCAATACAGCATCGAGCACCTAGCCAAAATGTCTAAAGGCAGCGTATAAGGCTCTGCCAGGCAGTCTTTGGCAGAACAACACTTGAATCATGATCAGTGGTTCAAAGAGGCTGACATTTATTGGTCAGAGTTTCTTGCTTTGATGACGGGCCTGGACAAAACCATTTGAGTGTGCTGACTGAAGCTAACCTCCTCCCTTGACCCTCCTTCTCCACCTTTCCCAGAGTGAGCCAAAGACAGAGGGCTGGCATACCTCTCTTGGTGAAGTATTCCTGTGAGTATTTTCCACTCAGAGCATAGTGTCGGGGGATTTTACCGAGCAACTCAATCATGAGAGCAAGATGGTCTGGAAATGAGGCACATCAGAGGAGAAGAGGAGGAGGAAGATGGAAAGTCACAGGGAGTTTGGAGAGGAGATGGCAAACAGTCAAGTGGAACAATGTATTAGGAACAACAGATGATGATTACAATGATGATGATGATGATGATGATGATGATGATGCCTAGTGTGACAAGTGGCACATGTATCAACAGCCTATATTAACCTGCTGAAAACAGCTGAACACATGGAGCTCTTTCACTGTTGTATTTCAGAAAAACGACAACTATAAAGCAAGATGGGATGTCCGTGTTAAAGCACAGCCCTTAAAGCTATAGAGTAAAACATGTAGAGCAGGTTGATGCAGATTTACTAAAAGTCTAATAGAACATTAAACACAAAGTATTTATAGAACAGTAAGCCATAGTTTATGTGACAGCAGGTGAAAAAGCTGCAGGATGTTCCAGTAAAATGAAAGTTAAAGGTCAGCACATAGCAGACATGCCAGAGCAGAATCAAGTTAATATGGAAACTTCGAGCTAAGCAGCAAGCCAAAATTCCATTTTCACCTTATGTTTCAATTAAAACATGAACTGAAAATGGATCAAGCATGAAGTATGAGTAACCAGGAGGTGAGGAAAAGGTGAGGAGAGAATTGAAGAGATGGCCCCATCTCCAGTGCGGTAAAAAAGTGGCTCAAGTTGTTAGACAGGAAATACACACAGGAATGCTCTTACTTTTCATACTTTACAATATTTCTTCTGAATTCAAAGCATTAATGGAGCATCTCATTAACATGTTCACACTGTGCAAAGTGCACTGTAACTGGAGCTCCAGTGAAGGTGATAACTTACATGCATATTGCATATTTTAAATAATTCAACAGTTCACCACCGATAAGAGAAGATTTAAAATGGACAACACTATGGTGCTTTTAACAGTAGCAGTAACACTAAACTGAAATCCCTCTCCCTAGTGAATCAACATTTCAATACATTTACTAAATCTGAAAATTAATGTAATGATCTAGTTAAAAATTGTACTTTAAAAGCAGAATGCACAGGAAGAGAAAGACCAGGCAATACCTTCATCTCTGGAATAATCTTCCCCAGAATGTGGTTCAAACAAGTAGTCCCCTGTGGCAAGCTCAAAGGCCTGAGGACAAGACAAACACAGGGAGGAAAAAAAGAGACAGAAACAGTATGAAGCCATCTGTCCAAATCTCATAAATCCCTCCCACCACTGACTAGACTCTCATTATGCTACTTGAGTATTTAGGATGGATTTTTTTCCCCCCCCTTCAGATGTGTTTTTGTTCTGTTCAGTTTTTTGTAGGCTTTAGGCACCTTGTGGCAACTTGTTGTGATTTGGCACCATGTAAATTGTTTTGGGTTTTATTTCTTAAGGTTGATACAGAAAGTTTTCTCACCATACAGGCTGTGCTCCAAATATCAGCTGGTGTGCTGTATCCAGAACCAATAAGTACTTCTAAAGACCGGTACTGTCGTGTCTGGATGTCTTCGGTAAAGTGCTTGTGCTGAGAGGAAAAAAGACAAATACTAAAATAAAAACTTATAACACGTAGGTTTCACTATGTATAGCCATTGAAAAATAGAAATATTTTACATGAGAATAAAAAATTTTGAAATTATAATTAGGCTCTATGCTCTGTAGACAATTTGAAAACTGGATGATTTCTCATTCAAAACCATAAAAAGATGGAATACCGAAGCGTTACTTTCAGTAGCTACATGACACTCGATGTGTCCCTGGTTGTACCGTTTCATCTCTTATGAGGAAATCCCTTTGGTCATTAGCAGGCTACTTACCACCCAGCAGGCATTTCCCAAATCTGCAATCTTGACCTTGATCTTGTCTGCATTGAGTGGCTCAAGTGGGTTAACTAGCAGTGATCCTGCTGTCAGCTTGTCTTTATAAAGTACAGAGAGAAGCAACGAGATGGAATAACATAATGGCATAAACACTGAATAAATGATAAGTCTAATAATCATTATTTCAAAGTTCACATGATTTTTGTTAAATTTCCAAAGCAGATCAGCTAGAAAAAACAGCCTCTAAAAACCTAAACCAAATGATTTCGGCTTACTGACCATTTCTTGCATCTTCTTGGTTTCTATAGTGACAGTTGGACCCATCTTCTCCATCTTCTTCCAAAATGCTTTGTTCCAGCTCTCTGTCCTCCAGCCCAGCAGAAAGGCGTTTCTCAGTAACTCCACGGCTACGAGCCTCAGTTCCTTCAGTCTCTGTGTATACCTCATTGAAATCTGTAGATTCAACACCATTGTACATGGAGTGGAGAGGAGACTCCACGTGTTGATCCTCTGGAGAGGCACATTGTTCTGTGCACTCTGCATTACCATTGTGTTGGTCTTCATCACTATGCTGGAAGTCACTCTCCTCCACATGGCCATTACAGTTCATTTCAGACAGTTCCTTTGGTCCCACCCTCATGAGGTCTGCATTCAAAGGGCTCACTGAAAGTATCAGAAAAAAGTTATTTCCAGTAGATTCCTATCTGATTTTTTTGGCTGTTTTGCAAATTTTGCTAAACACATTACGTCTCCGATGTTACATTCTTACCATCTGTTTCCTCGTTTCCTATCTCCGCAAAAGACACCTGTCTGAGAGGAGCACAGGCCCGTCCCTTTTCAGTCCGTGGTTCATCTTCATCGTCATCATCCTCTCGTATCTCTGTGGTCTTTTCCATTTCCTCCAGGTCCATGATGCACTTCTCCAGCAGCTCCGCCTGCCGCTTCTGCTTCTTTTTTAACTTCTTCTTCTTGTTTTTGGACATTTTTACTGTCTGTCAAAGACAAAAAAAGAAAAGGAAATGGCTACACATTTGTAGGATTGATTTAAAATTAAACTAAAAACATAGGATAATATCTAAGCAGAGAGAAAAAAAACTAAAAGTCTTGTACCTGTTTTGGAACTGGCGCTGTGCTTACTGTAAAGAGAACATGAGATAAGTAAAAACTTGCACCAAACCTATGAATGCAGTAATAAAAGTATGTGCGCATGCACGTCTCATACTCGCTGAACCAGAGGGAGGAGGCGCCCCAGCCTTCTGCCACTCTGTGGCTTCAGCTGCAAGCCTCCGTACGTAAGGCTCATCTACACTCATTAGGATGTTCTCTGGCTTGATGTCTGTGTGGATGATATGACACTTTGTGTGCAGGTAGTCCAGGCCTTGGAGAACCTTAAAAAAATACATTAATGGAAAAGGGTTATCTGATTGGTTAATTTGACCAACACAATCAGACTGACTTGGACACAAAACCTTTACCATTTAAACTTAAGTAAAATTTGAAATTATAAGAAACATATAGTGTAAATATTCAGGGTTTTCTTCTTTTCATAGAAACAAATATGCTAGCTTTGCTCAATTCAGAGTTCAGAAATAATCTTATTAATCACATCTGGCTTTGCTGCAGGCCCTCAGTTTATCCTCTCTGAAGCACAATGTTTTAGCTCCTCTCCCTTTAAAGGAAAGGAGCCAAGACTAGAAAAAAGTCTGAAGCTGGAGACTTTGGTTTGTAGTTGGTACAGAATGAATAATATCATTATTTTAAACCTTAGTGGTGGTTATTGAAAATCCATCCATGTAAAAATACACAGCATATAACAGAACATAAAGAGAAAGCATAAAAGGGTCCCTTTAAAGAGAACAAAAAAGCTTAACAATCTAAGAAAATTTTAATAAATGGAACATTTGCTGTGTTTTAAAGGACATCAAATAAAAAGCTGTGGTATAAACAACACTAATCCACAGATGAGCTGTGCAATTTACTGCTGAATTAGTCATTTGTTTAAACATGAAAAAAAAGCCCCCTTAGTTTTACCTCACTCCCCATCTGTTTTGTTAAGCAGCTTACTGTTAATATGTAAAGTTATCACAGCTTCCTTCACCCTGACTGTTTTCCATCCATTATGCAGCCAGCAGGCTACACAAATCTTGTGAACGACTAAGCCTTAATGATAAGTCATAGGCATTCAAAAGGTGTGCCTTGAGTCTCACATTACCTGCCGTATGATGCTCTTCACACAAGCCAGGGGCAGTCCTTGGTAGTTTGATTTTATTATCCATTTCAATAAGTGATGTCCTAACACCTCAAACACCATGCAGACATCTGAAGATTGGAGCAGTTAAGATGACAAATACAGCTAAAGCAAAATTGAAAACAAAACAGGAAAAAACAACTACCTAAATAAGGAGTGGCACTGTTTATGCTGAAGACAGGACACGTAGATGTGCAACCCAAACGCTTTTGTTAGAGCCTCTTGTGTTACAGCTACAGCAATCCCTCAGGCATTCAGGGGATCTTACCCAACTAAAGTGTTGTGATGGGGGTAGAGGTCTGTTTGGAACACATAAGATTCCATTTGTCACACCCTCACCTGTTGTTTACTTTCTTACTTGCATGCTGCTTTTTAGCTGGCATAGACACCAAGGGAAAGAAAAATGTGTACATTTAAAAAAAATCTAAAGTCTGGAGTTTTTTGTTTTGGATTTTTTTCCCTCCCAGCAGGAGGTAATTTGACCAATCTATTGTGACTAATAATAAAGAGCAGGGAACATCTGCTTTATATGGCTGTGAAGGATACGAGTTCCATTGATGCCAGAGATCTTGAAGTCATCTAGAAGCTGGACTACCATCTCTCGGTTGGGATCATTCGTGTCAGAGTTTCTTACCTACAAAAAAAAAAGAAAAAGGTGGAGGCACCCAAACACATCATTTATCGTTTTATCGCTGACACAAAACTGTGAGAAAGATGCATCCTGGAACACATGCAAGCCGAGTAGATGAACAAACATGTGTAAAAGAATTTTCACAGAATGCTCTGTCTGTTCAGGGAGTGAGCTTCTGGAATAGTCTTCCACTGTCAGACCAGAGTCATTTAAAAAGACGTGTACATGTGATCATGTTTAATTAATCATGATTATATACTGGAAGTGAAACAGAGTTAGTGCATTACAAAAAGGGAAACGATTATTAGTGTAATGGGTCAGTCAGATATCAGGACAGTCAGGGCGTATGCAGTATTGGGGTTTGTGCAATATAATTGATGTGTTTTTCGACATAGTTTTCTATATTGTCCTCTGTTGTCCACTCTGGTTGTCATTGTTTGTTTTAATATGATGCGATCACTGTTTTTGTCCTGGTCTATATACATGGTTTGTCTGTATGTTTTTACTAACTTCTGTGTAACACCAACCTGCCAGAGGGTCTGCAGATGGAAATTAGCCAAATGCTATATATAATCTGGCATATTTACAATTTTAAAATGTTCATTAATGCATGTTGTCCCTCTTTCTAAATGAAAAAAAAATATTAAAATGCCCTGGTGTCCTTGCACCACATTCCTGTACACTCTGATGGATCTCCAGATATGCCCACAACTAATTAGTGAACACTTCCCGCATTTACTGATTGGAGATTTCATCACAAAACCTACTGTATACAATTAAATCTGATACTCACAGATCTGAGCAGTTTTATCTCATCCAGTGCCGTTTCTGTGTAGTGCTCTGCGCTCTTCACCACCTTCATTGCAACAAACCTCTTTACCCTGCAACCACAGAATGTAATGTTCGCTAACAGGAAGCGAAGTAAACAGTCTCCGAGCCAGCTGCTGCTGCATCTGGCAAGCTTAGGTCTCACAAACAAAACACTATAAATGGATTATAAATATGCAGTAAAGTTTTTCTCGTACTGAATATCCCAGGCGAGCCAAACGGTGGAGAAGTGTCCCCAGCCGAGTTTCCGAATTACATGGTATTTTCCATTATAAAGGTCTCCTACTTTCACATGGTGGTAGCCACCTAAAAGATAAGATAAAGTAAATAGATAAAGAGGTGAGCATGTACATATATAAAGAACAGTGCATTTACATTTACTGTAAGAACAGGTCACAACTGAATGAAGCAACACTGTTTATTGGGACAGTCATACCAAATATTGATTTATCTGTTTAAACTAAGGTGTGATTCAATGGTAGTCTGGTATTGATGATGTTTTTCTACTGGGGGAAAGAAAAAAAACAAAAAAACAAACAAATAAACTTTAAAGCGTAGTTAATCAAATACAGTGCAATATAGCGTGCCTTTGAATGTAAAAAGTAAAGAGGAGCCCACCTTTGCAGTAGTCATTGGGGTCTTCCTGCTCTTCATCATCAGAGCCAAGAATCTCTTCAGGTTCCTCGGGTTCCTGAGGGGAGGCTTCAGCCTGAGGTTGCTGTCGAGCTCTGGGATTGGCTGGCTGCCTGATGGGACAACATCAATTAGGACAGAGAACAGAGTTCTGACGCATTTACCATCCATTTATCAAATATTAGCTCAACATTAAGGTGTGCCCAGGATGTGAGGATTTTATTACAGGACATGCGGATGAGACTGACTGAACAAGACTGCAGCCGTTTACTGATAAATGATGAGTTTGACTCGACTACATAAAAGGAAGGAATCAAGCACTGCAGAATTGTTGAACAGCTGTAGAGTTTACCTTAAACAGATGCATTACAAAGCAGTGGGAACATTCTCCTGCCTCTCCTGGGATCTGACCTTAATTGGCTAAAAAGTAAGTGGCATTAACTAGCTAGCGTTAGCAACTGAGTAATTCACTCTAACACTAATACTTTACTGTACAACATAATCGTGTTAGCTAAGCACCAACACAGAGGAGTGTGCCTGCTCTGGATGATCAGTCACAGTGACCAACAGACATGTTTAAAAAAAAAACAGCTCGTTTAAATGGCTAACTAGAGATGGGAGGAACTTGCTCATCAGCCAAGTTTTTTTGTTGCCTAAACATAACCCACATAACAGAGTATTTATTAAAAAGCCTCTCACACAAAACAATCAACATGATAAGAACCACTCATTCTCATCAAACCGATGACACCAGGGGCCAACTGCAAACATAAATAAATGAAATACTGGTGTACATTTGGTATGTATTAAGTTACAAATACACAATTGTTTTATTAATCTGTCGTAAAGGTAAGCATCAACAATCAGTCACATTTCAATCACTGAAAATGTGAAATGTCAACAAATACAATTTTACTCCAGGCTAATATCTCATCTTTCATTGCAGACATCCATCTACCTGTTAAAAAAAATAAATATAAAAAATGTATATGTGTAATATGAAGAAACTATGAGGTGGTTGAGGTGAGGACTCCTCATAAGGTAAGATGGACCTTGCTTTGTGCACTGGTGTTGGAACAGGAAGGGGCCATCCCCAAACTGGAAGCATGACATTGTCTTGTTATGCTGAAGGATTAATAACCCTTTTCTACTAGTCAGCTTGGGTTGACTCAACACAAAGTTTTCAGTGTTTTCCATTAGGTGGTAGTGTCCTGGTAATAGGTATTTTTTAGTACATACTCAGCCAGAGTCCCAAGCAATCTGAGAATTTGACGTCAACAGACTGCATGCCACGAATCTGCTAGTCAGCGGCGTCACTCAATGTAAAGGTAAAATTTATTGCAATCCCCCAGCTCTGTCCTGGCCGTTGTGTCCTTGGGTAAGACACTTTACCCTACCGCCTACTGGTGTTGGCCAGAGGGGCCGAGGGCACAATATGGCAGCCTCGCTTCTCTCAGTCTGCCCCTTGGCAGCTGTGGCTACAACTGTGGTGAATGTGAGAGTGAATGAATAGTGGAATTATAAAGCGCTTTGGGTGCCTAGAAAAGCGCAATATAAATGCAATCCATTATTAGTGCCTTCTTTACTTGAGATCAAATGAATTTTTCTAATATTTTAGAAATGAGAGGAAGTTGTGAGATGGGCCTGTAGCTTGAATGAAGTGTTGGATCCAGATTAGGCTTTTTCAGCAGAGGTCATGAAGGGATCACCTTCACAAAAATACAAACAACCATTTTGGGAATCTGGCAATGAGGAAAATGGGAAGAAAAAAAATCAAAAACAAAAAACAAAATCCACCGTGTTCCCACGAAATTGGCAAAAACTTATATTCTGAGCAGCAGGTGTATGCACCTCCATTGTTGTGGTTTTCATGTCACATACAAATATCCTATGCAGGTTAACGGTACTTGATTGTAATGGAAAATGACTGAAACCGAGTCAAATCGGGCTATAAGAGTTCCTTTCACTGAAACTAAAAGGCAGAGCTCAAGTTTTGAAAAAACAACCTCACATAATAATTCCCCCTAAACTTTATACTTGGCACAATGCATTCAGATAAGTTCTGTTCCACTGGCTACTGCCAAATCCAGACTCATCCATCAAGTTACCACAGAGAGAACAGCATGATTCTTCACTCCAGAAAACATGTCTCCATTCCTCTAGAGTCCAGTGGCGGACTGTGTAAAGCAAGCCTCACGTCTCCACTACTTGGTGACGTGAGGCTTGGATACAGCTGCTCGCTCATGTAAACCCAGTCCATGATGCTCTCTGTACACTATTCATGAGCTAAGCTGAAGGCCACATGAAGTTTGGAGGTCTGTAGCGAATGACTCTCCAGAACGTTGGTGAACTGTGTACTATACACCTCCGCATCTGCTGACCCTGCTCTGTAAATTTATGTGGCCTACCACTTTGTGGCAAACTTACTGTTGTTCCCAATGGCTTCCACTTTAATACTACTAACAAGTGAATATTTAGTGACGAGGAAATTTCACAACTGGGCTTGTTGCACAGGTGGCATCCTATCATGCTACCACGCTGGATTCTGGAAGTCCCTGCGAGCAAGCCATCGTTTCACAAATTTTTTATAGACGGTCTACAGGTGCTTTATTTTATACATCTGTGCACGTGATTGGAACACCTAAATTCAATGGCTGAGTGAGTATTTTTGGCTTGCAATGTTTTGGCATAAGACCATTTTTGTCAAGTTTTAGGTATTACAGTAGTTTGACAGTTACACTTAACTAAACATAAACCCACATTAAAGGCAAATATTTGCAAGGCAAAGCAGTAGCAGATAAAAGTCAACTAAAGTCATAGCAAGCTGTTAATTTGGATCCTGTCCCTTTGAAATTAAACCACAAGCTTCAGTGTAATTGCCTCCAGTTTCTTGCTTTGACCTTGTTAACAGTAAAGAAAGATTAATGGGCGACTGTTCCAACCAAGTTTAATTTGTCTCTTTTTAGAAAAGCAATGCGTTTCCAAAAATTAGCTGCAATTTTTTTTTATAAACAATCAAAGCAATATTTAACTAATAAAATATTCACAAACAGTTATTATATTACTCAAGATTCCTAAACGTGTAACCGAGAGCTGGCACTTCGACAAACTGCAAGGAGAATATGTAAGCAAATACAGGGCTCTAGACTTACTTTTGCCACGGTTAAACTGGTGCACCTGCACAAAAGTTAGGTGCATCCAAAATTTTTCAACCACATCGCTTAACCCCACTGTTTTACATGTTCACTTTTTTTTTCTTTTTTTTTTTTTAAATTGTTGTCTATACAGACAATATTGATTTGTAAATTCACTAAAAATCTTGTCAACACAAAGTTTTTTATTTGTAGCACAGTTCTACAAGAAAGATGAGTTACTGAAAAAGTGCTTGTGCTTAAAGTGCTTTGGCCCTCTTTGTCAATATTGTAGACAATGTTTAACTTAATCATCATCTCGGCCTCCTCTGCCGACCTGTTTGCTGCTGCCTGGTGCTGAAGAGCGCGCTGTGTAGGAAGTTTTTATCGTGGTGGAAGCAAAACAGCAGAAGTAAGAGAGAGTTATTGATGATGTTTATCAAATGTGAAGCGTCATTTTGATCTTCTTTTGCTGCTGGTTTAGTGCCATTTGCTTGGAGTAATTACACCTGCAGCATCAGAAACTAGTGTAAAAAAAAAAAAAGACAAACACAAAGCGCGGACCCGCCGACGCATCAGGATCTGTGAGCTGTTGGCTTTCAGCCCCGATGGCGTGTCCTTGCCGTCGGGTGAGAAAGCCATCATCTCACTGACTCCTATGCGGGTCCACGCTCTGTGTTTACGTCTTTGTGTGGAATCTGTTTACCTGCTCTCATTTGCAGTTTTAGCTGTTTGGTTTAACCAGCTTTAACATGAGATTCTGGCATTTCTGGCAAAATAAATTTATATTTAAAAGTCTATTTGGGATTTAATATAAGATATTGCTTTATTTAAGCTACTCACCTCTATCTGCCTGCACTTTCAAATGTACACACGCAAAGGACTGAACAGCTGGTCGCACCGGTGCGACACAGAATTGTTTTTAGTCGCACCATAGAGAAATTTGGTCGCAGTCTAGAGCCCTGAAATACCATCTAAAGCAGCAGTCCCCAACATTTTTTGCGCCACGGACCGGCCTTTAAGGTGTCGCGAATAAATACAACAAAAATACAACAACATAAAACCAGTACCCAAAAAAAAAGAAAATTTATTCATAACACACGGGAAAAGACACAGGGAAACTGCATTAATGATAAAAACATTAAATATTAACAATAAAAACCTTGAAAACCATAAGTTTCACACCCAAACCTCAACTCTCGCGGCCCGGTACCAAACAACTCACGGACCGGTACCAGTCCATGAGCTGATCTAAAGCACTGTCAACGATTTTTTTTTTTATGCATTTGAAAGTCTGTTTTTAAACAAGAAGTTGGCCTGTCAAAACAACCCTACCACAATAACACCACACTGTCACGCCTTCTACCAAGGAATATCACCCAACCAAATTAAAGAAAGCATTTAAGGAAACACATGCCACAGTTAGCATAGCAATTCAACGGTCACCAGTTGTTTTAATCATTTTACTGCAGGCCTAATATGTGTGCGTGCCCGCAATATGAAAGACAACATCAACCTTGCTGCACCAGACTGAACACTGAGAAGTTACCAGAATAAGGGGACAGAAACCTGTAGCTACATTACGAGCAGAAGTACAAGCCTGCACGCAAATTATGTACCAAAATTACTAAGTGAGATATATGGTCATTGTGTCAAGCCGTCAGACAAATGAAACATCTGTGCATATTACATTTTTCAAATATAAATCACTGTGTGCACACTTTGACCACATCTCCAGCGACAGATTGATCAAATCCAACATAATAGATTTCTGTATATTTTTTTCATGCTCTGCTAGCCCTAAATAACAGAACATATTCTTTCCATGTTTATATGTGTCACCACATACATTCTGCTTTGCCAGTAGTTCAGTTCCTAATATTTACTTGAAAGCCAAACAGCCTGATGTTACTTCCTCCACAGAGCAGATTAAGCCTGGTCATCTCTACTGGAGCCAAGAGAGCCGAGATCACATTCGACTGAATTCCTACAACTGGGCTGCAGTGTTTCACAAATGAGCTGCTGGTTTTCTACATAATCCTGCAACCTACTTCTTTGTGCCTGACACGGTCAACTGAATCCGTGTATGTTTGTCTGGGAATGACAAAATAAACCGATTTAATTAATTACTGAATTACTTTATACGAATCTTGACTTTCTAATCAAGCTTTCAATCTGAAACATTCATTAGATTTGAAGTATTTTAATCAGAAAGCTGGTAAAATGAGGCAATAATTTAATACTAAATATCTGTACAGTTCTCATGCTGTCTGCTTTAAAATTTTCATTGCTGCGTTATTAACACATTATTTTAAAAATGTTTTTTGCATCTTGAGAGGTAAATGCATGGCTTTTCAAATTCACTTCAAAATGCAAATAAATACATCTTCTAAATTACATATTCACTCATGTATTTTCATTCCCAAAGAGAGAAAGCAGATGAAGCATATTTGAATGCAGAGTCAGTCTCAGTTAGTCATCCTTTCATTGTAAAAATCTTTAATATTGGGTGTGTGCACCTCGTTTTAATGGTGCTCATCATTTTCAGTGTGAGGGCAAGTGTCTGATGCACATTTTCCTTGAGACTCTCACAGCACTTCAAAACATTAACCAGTCCACTCTATTATGTGTTATTTTGTTCGTCTATACATGCAGTGCACAGTGTTCTAGGATTACTGCAGAATGCAGCTGCACTGCTTTAAGTTGCAGTCTTAGTTTCTTGGTATTACATGACTCTTACAGATAATAAAACATGCAAGTACAAGCCATAAAAGTACAAGCCATGAAGATAACGAAGTGCATCTTCAAGTGTGCCGTTTTCAGTAAAACACCATGCTTCGGTGGGCTGATGTGGGCTTCTTCATTCTCTTGTTTTAAATATAGCACGGGCTGTTATGTAACACTCTGGAGGATGCCACTGGTGCAGGCATGATTAGTCGATTGTTGGGCACACCAAAACAATCAGTACTCGAGCTAAATGCTTGACAGCCCTATTTACAGCAATTAATCATTTAGAAATATTTTCAGGTGATCACAGCATTCAAGTATTATATTTCAGGCATGGTTTACAGAGAACCCAAAACTTGTGGGTTTTTTGTTGTTGTTTTTTATTTTATTAGAGCATTGTAAACCATGTTACAGTTAGAGCAAAATAAGAAACTGTGACAAGTGCAGACCAAAACAAAGTTTAAGTGCAGGCAGTCAAATGTCTTTCTAACAGCTTCCCCAATGTCAGAACCGCAGCACATACACCAAAGTGCAACAAACAAACCTGCTTTTATTGAGTACAGCTGACAAAATACATGCTCATGTGCGGGTGTCCTGAAAACCGGGACACACATAGGAGGGAAATGACGTTTAAATGGAGCAGTGACTCACTTTTTGTTGGTTTTCTTTGCTTTCACCCTCTTCTTCCTCGCCTGGAGTGCCAGCACTGCGAAAAAAGAAACAGGAGATTTTTTTTCACCATTGTCTTTTTGCCTTGTTGATTTCCAGCTGACACTCAAGACAAAACAAACAAAGCCATCTGAAATAAACATTACCTCACCCCTCCGTTCATAAAGCCGGTCATTATGCACCGTGTTGGGTCATGTTTGCACCTAACACTATCTAAATCAGTGTCAGTGCATGTGTCGGTTTGCCAGAACCCATCCAACGCTAAGTTACATCACTAAGCTTCCCACCTAGGCAACGCTCTTCTCAAATACGGTAATATAGCGTGAAGTGATTTCAGGCACTACAGCGGCTAATTATGGGCTCGTACATGAACGCACGGTTACCGTGCCTGGTGTTTCGGGCTGTGTTTAAAATGGATGGAGCTGGAGAGCTAAATGTATCGCGCTAATCCTGACATGTCCTATTGAAGCTAAAGCTAACGTCTAGAGGGCTAACGCTCAAGCTCAGTGCGTGATAGACGCGTTCAATTAAACCCCGTATCACAATGTATGCTGCTCGGCGAAAAATAATGTTTTTAATTTGTCACTGCACGAGAACATCGACTGTGACCGCAAACCGCACACACAATCTGTTACACCAGTCACACAGCGTGCAACGTGTCGCGTAAAGATTTACCTTTCCTCTCCATGTCGGCTGGATCCGTAGCTTAGCCGTTAGCTACACAGCCAGTGATCGAATGTTCCACGCATGCGCACTGGCTCGCTATGTCGAAGGGGAGCTTCCCTGGTGACGTCTCTGTGCGTGTATCAAACAGTTTTTTATGGATTTTAGGACAAACTGCGTTTTAAAGAAGTGTCACTGATAGCCGTGCAGCTCAGGAATTTAACCTTTTATTTACTTTTCGTACATGTTTTAAACTAAGGCAGCAGTGTAGGTAGGTGGGTTAAATAAACTGCCTCATTGGTGACGTGATTCAGTGGTTTTGCGCCCACATTGGGATTAATATGAAAGTGTTGGTAACCTATACCAACAACGATACAGAACAGCTGACTGTATGGTTTGGTAAAAGGCACAGACTGGAATTTACAAAGCTGGACGCTTGATAGAATTGGCAGGCTCAAATTAATAGTTTCTATACTAGTATTACCAAATATTTAATATATTACACGGATAATGTAGTACAATATCTTTTTCGGACATTACAACAAAGACAAAGGTTTAACGTATAAAAAAAATCAATATTCAGTTTTTAAGCCAAGTGCAAGTTTATTCAACTCAAATTGTCACACTGCAAAAAAAAATGGTAATTTTTTTTTTTTTTTATTTAGCTTAAATGTATGGGGGGGATGCATTATTAATAAGTTCATAATACAGAGCAAGCTATTATTTTACCAGCATGGTGGCAGGCAGTGGTGATTTGGGTTTGTGTTGCAGCCAAAGCACATAGCTACGTTGCCGTCATTGAGGTGACCATGAATTTTTGTGTCTATCAAAGTATTCTAGAGTTAAATGTGAGGCCGTCTGTCTGACAGCCAAAGTTTGCCTCATGCAGTACTAGACTGATCTCAAGCATAGCAGCAAATCTACAACAGAATGGCTTAAGGTGTTGCAATGGTCTAGCCCTTAACGTAACCGATACCTTGTATAGGACCTTAAAAGTGCTGTGCGTCAATGAATACCCACAAACCTCAATGAACTGAAGCAAATTCCTCCTCAATGATGTGAGAGGCAGGTAATCACACAGAAAACTATTACTTCAATTTACTACTGCTAAAGGTGATTCTACAAGTCCATGAATCATGGTAAGATACCATAGTTACACACAACTGATTGGCTTGGAAATAAGGATAAAAAATTAAAAACAAATCATAGTCTTTTAGAAATAAGTCTTTATTTTGTTAAACAAAGGACTTAAAGCAGCAGTTACTCCACAAAACTGAAAATAGCTTAAGGGATCTTTCGATTGTTGCTTATAAATACCAGCTACACAAAGTACAAATACAAATCCCTCCTTTTACACATTTAAGCTGCATTTTTATTAAAGCTATGACACGACACTTAAATTCCTATAAACCAACAACACACAACGTCTTGATGTACATGCTAACAGTGATTGCTTCAAAACATACGTGAAATTTTAAAAAACATGACACATATATATTTACATATTTTGAGCAAAGCATGTACTTGCTAAGATTTCTCTTCATATTTATGGGCCTTGGTGAAAAGAATAATATTAAAACCCTATATAGTAAAAGGCTCAGATTTAATCTAATTAAATTAATCAAATTGAACACTAAAATGTGAGAAATCCGGTTTGTGAGCATTAAAAGTTCCGTGACTGCACAGAGAAGGCACATTGTCCCAACACAGAAATGTACTTCTGTTACAGAAATTCAAGAATCGGTTGATGCGTGCGACTGCTTGGAAGTGGTCGACTAGCAAATTCCCTTTTCAACTAACAGAAAAATGCTCATCCATAAATTAATTAAAAATAAGAAATAGCACAGCAATAGGTCAAAGTGTTTCAGCATCTCAGCATCACAGTGAGGAGTCAAAATAAAGTCTAAATATTAAATAGAAAACTATTTTAGTTGTTGATGAGAATGGACGTTTTCCAGCAACTGACCAACATTAAGTCGTCTATAAATAATAACTTTCTCCTTTTGTTTTCTGGATTATGCTTTCTCAATTAATAAACTAATGAAGGCTTCTATGTGTCTTAGATTTTAAAGCATAAGTTATGTAGTCAAAGGCTTGGGTTGAACGGGTGGCGTGTCTCATTACTCTGTGTCATCCTCGTCATCAAAGCTAGGTGGCTGGAAACTGCACACCTCCTCAAAGGTTAATCCTGCAAGAAAGGACAACATGATTGGTTTCTTTACTGAGGAATACGTCTGCATGTTGTCACTTTCAGAGCGAGATGACGTACGTTTCCACTCATCTATCTGCAGCTCCCGGCTCTCGAAGCTCTGGTCATACGGCTCAGCTTCGGGCTCATCGTCTGGGTCGTGGTACTGAGCGAAGTAGGGGTGGGCCAGAGCTTCAGCTGCTGTTATCCGCTTGTCCGTATCCAGAACCAGCATTCTCTCCAGAAGATCAACAGCTTAAAAACACATCCACATGTAAACATGACTTAATCACACTCAATCCTCTTGTTTATTTATGTAAATTTTGTAAATCATGAGGAAACCAGGTTCTTTTGGCCATTACCAAGTGGGTTGGCGCCAATAAACACATCAGCAAAGCTCCTCTTGGGCATGTGCGGCAAGGAGCTGATGTAGTTTCTGGCCTGTGAAGACACACCAATACAGTAAAGCAAACATGACTTCCTACCAGCAACAACATGTCGTGACACATTATTTCATTTGACTGATTCCAACCCTTGTTCAGCTGTTAGATCTATCCACATCTGTGCTGCGTTTTCTGATGAGTGCAATTTACAGTCAACAAGTTCCTCTTGTGATAATTAGAGTATCATTAAAGCTAGATTTATGAAAAATTATTATTAAGGAGCTTGAGCATGTATTATGTATTGCAGAGTTTGAGACATGTAGTCAAAACCCATTTTTGCCTATGTGTGCAAATGTTTACTCTGCAAAGCTTGTTTTTAATTTCCAATTCGTGTAATGGCTTTTAATAAACTTTTATAATAATTCCAACAAAGTTAAAAAAAAAAAAAAAAAAAAAAACAAAAAAACCAAAAAAAAAAAAAAAAAAAAAAAACAGACATTAAATACATGTCTCATTAAATACAAAACACCATTTGGATAATGATCGAACTAAAAGGAAAAGTCTGCCGAGCAGATCCCAGACGAAGATCAAAGCCGGGAATGAATTCATCCTGTTAATAAGCATTGTCTGACGACTCTTATCATCTGATGTTTTTGTGACCACACATGATTAAAACACATCCGTGAGCCTCAGTGTTGCACTGAATGTCGTGAGCCATCATTACGGTGAAAGGAAGCACGGAGGTCTATTAACGCGTATTCAGCTTTCCAATGTCCCGAATACCAAACCGAAAATACAGCCACGAATAAACGCATTCATTAGCTAGCATTTGATGCTACCAGCAGTGGACAGCTGTTTAAAACACCTAAAGAGCTCCTCTTGAGAGTGAAATACTAAGCAGCTGATAAAGACTGAGTTAGAAAGACCCGAATGTTTCAAAAGATGATTTATGCAAGAAAACCGCTGCAAGCATGGAGCTATATCAGAAAGCAAAAGTGTTCATCTAAATCTAAAAGATTTACAGGTTTGTGTCAGGGCGCTGGGTCTTGTGAGATTACAGTGTGTTTTGTGACTCTCGTAATATAAATAGTGTTTAAGTTCTTTCTGTTTTAAGTTTTTCTTGTCTTTGCAGTTCGTGGTTGTCTTGTGTCTTCGTCCTTGTGTCCCTCCGGGTCCCGGCCTTGTCGTCGTGTCTCGTCTCCCTTTTCTGTACCCATGTTCTGTCATGTCTCTCTCGTTTCGCTCCCTTTCTTGCTCCCTCGTTCCCTGGATCCCAGTCATTTCTTTGTGTTTCATCTCCCGTTTCTGTTTCTCTTCCCGGTCCAAGTGTTGAGCCGTGCGTCTAATCTGCGTCTTAGTTTCCTGTTTTATTTTGACAGTCTCGTGTCCTGTGTTCAGTTTTTCTTCCTCTTGTGTTCCCAGCTGTGTTCCCCGTGTGTTTGCACTTCCCTCGTCATCCTCGTGTGTTTATATTATATGGTCATTGTCGGCTTGTCTGTTTTTATCACCGTGTGTTCCAGGTCCACACGTCCACGTTCCCTGTGTCCAAGTTTAGTGTTTAGGTTAGTTCTGTTTCCTTTTGCCCTTTGTTTTGTCTGTTTTGCCATCAGCCCGAGTAAATCTCCACTTTTGGTAAAACCAGTCCTGCCTGCGTTGTCCCCTTTTTGGTCCTCACTAAAAACACACAAGATCTGCTGCAAGCGATCCATCATTGGAAGAACCACCAGGTAAGAGAAAGGCACGCTTTCATAAAGTCTATCCTGGAACACGTTAGAGTTGGCTAGTTGTATGAATATATGAGCCATCTGCAAATCCGTCATGTTTGGTTTTTGGGGCATGATGTTTTTATTTTACTGATCTACCAATCTGCCTCTTTGAAACTTTATTTATCCAGCCAACCATCCACTTTGTTTACCACTTATCCAGGTAAGGATCACGGGGACGCTGGATCCTGTCCCCGCAGGTGTAGAAGAAAACGTAGGGTACACCCTGGCTGCCCATCCATCACAGACGAGGACTGTGGAAGGAAGCCAGAGCACCACAAAGAGAGGCTCCAAGAGGTTTGAGCCAGGAGCCTTTCTGCTGTGAGGACAGTGCCGACCAACGACTCGTAGAATTAATTAAGAATTGAGCTCAGTGGCTTTTAAAGCACAACTGCTTAATAGTCCCACTTGGTGGTGCATTGTTAGATTTTGTTGTGTTGACCTATAGATACGAGCTGTAAAATGAGAATGATGGTAATTCTAATGATATTTGATACTCACATGTAGTGCTACAGAAACCTGACCGTTGGTGAGGTGGTGTACAAGTGTCGTTTCCACAACGACAAATTTCCAAGCTAACAATCAACCCTGGAGCTCACACATGGTTCACCCGCATCACTTGACAGCATGACTGAAGTCACCTGTGAAGCTGGTTTTCTTAAGTTTAACTCTAGAAATCCATCCAATCACCACCTGCTTTTGAAACATGCTAAAAAAAAATTCAGGGACTAAATGTTGGATTTCAAGTAAACTCTCATTCATGTTGGAGGTACAGTTTTTCTGTTAAAAGTGTTTCGATGGAAGAGTTCCTGGCCTACACTCAACCCCAACCCTAGACAGCCTGTCAGAGACCAGGTGGATGTGAGGAGGTTAAAACAAAGAGTCCCTGTTACATGGCTCAGTTTTACAGCAAGTGATCACCAGTCGCTGGATTCCAGTAGCGAGCTGGAAAATTGGAAAACACATTAGACTCCAGAAGAAATCCAACTTTTTTTTTGACAGAAATAGTTGTGCACTGAATACAGAGAGCCAGCTTGAAAGTTCAACCTTAGCTTACTTTGTCACCTCCACACAGACTCCCTATCCAATAAAGGGTTTGTTGATTTTATTTTATGGTGTCAGCACAGACTGAAATGAAACATGGAAAATAAGACATATTGTGCAATAAATTGTTCTGCTGGAAGTTTTTGCTCTTTACATGGGATTTGTTAACAGCGAATAACACTTGAAATGTTCCCAATCTAAAAACGAAATCCACAGTATGTAATTTCCAATATTATGCTGTTACTTTCTTTTAAAGTTTAACTTAATCAGGACGAAAAGCCCAAAGCCATTTCATGTACTGGTCAGGAACGAAACCCAATCCAAGGTTACGAGACTAAGTGGATAAATATTCCATCTCTAGCTAAATTGAGTGGCTGTGTGTGTTTGCACTGACCCCTCCTCACCATTCATACCACAGCATATTTATCACAATCAATCTGTCAATTAGCTTCTGAGGCACCCAGCCATGACAGGCACTTACTGTAAAAATGAGTACAAATTGATAAGAAAACAGTGCATGATGGTCTTATGAAAACTAATGGCGTGTCTGCCAGCTGAGAGGCTCTGGATTGGAGAACGCCTTTAGCCCCCGCCCCCCCAGTCCCACTAAATAAGAGCAGCTTTTTCCTTTTCCCTCTCTCCAGCTGTGCCCGATCACTCTCCTGTAGAGCTGACTCCACAGCCAGCTGTCAGTCTGTCACTTATGGCAGGTATCATGAAACATTGATGTAATGGCTGCGGTAGCACGTCCCAAAGTCCTAAATCTCTGCTGCAATAAGGGAGCAGTGCTGCGTCATGCCATATGCACGCACTTCTGCTCTGGGCTGTTCTAATAATAAATTTGAAAGAACACAGAAAGAATCTTCATAAATCTGCTTTCTGAGGGCACGCTAAATCATCCCCACGCCTCTCTTCACTTTCTAATGCAGTTTAAACTTTTTTATAAAAAAAAAACAAAGTCTCTCGTCAGTTTTTTGATCATTTTGATCATTCTTCTTCACGCTCTGTCACGTTGTCGCTGAAGCATTGATCTCCTGTGATCATAATCAGGAGGCAGTCAGTTTTGATGTCGGCCAGACCTCGACAGAAACCTTCTTTTTAATTCATGAAAAGGAAAAAAAAAACACACACAGTCAGGCTGAGCTACAGATGGAACAGGCTCGGGTCACGACGCGAGCAATTTGCTGTTCCTTTCCTTTTCTACTCACGTCATGATGAGCGTCTCCTCCCCGGGCTCTCCGAGCACCCCGTCCACGAACAGCGGCGTGTTAGTGAAGCTGTATTTGTTCCACTGCCGTCCTTCGTCGAAGCTCAACCTGGGAACACAAACAGCTGCTTCACAAGGGGCCGCTGCTAATCCCTCGACTGTGTGCGCACACTAATGACCCCGACAGTTGTCTAACAACTTCCTTTTATATTCTGCGCGGAGCTCGGAGAACGCTGATCGGCGAGAGCAAAAGTCAAACCCGGAAAGCTGAATGACAGTCGTCAAAGGTTTTCTAACCAGAGTCGTGTCATCCCTTCATTCCAACACAAACTCATTTGCCTTTATTAGGCTAACTTAGGACTTGCAGTTTCCTCAGAGAACATTAGTCACGCCGTGACAAATGGCGTCTCCGTCACTACGACTCACCACAGGTGTCGGATGGGAAGCGGAGTGTGTCTTATTGCCACCAAGGCTCCTCCTTGGTCAAGATACAGCACCGCATACTCCTCATCAAAAATCTGCGGGGACAAAAACGCTTCATGTACTCTTACTTGCGTACATACTTGCACACATGCACCCTGTCATTTTTAACAACAGACACACACACGCAAATCATGGCCCTGCTTTGCTACATTACCTTCCAAATAGTTATTTTTCATTGCTGTGTTTAATTAGAAACAAGCCCCATAAACTGAAATGAATTAAGTGATGAAGGGGCCGTCTAATGTGTGGTTTATGCAGCCCATCAATTGAACCACTCTTTAGAATTAATATGAATGCTGACCTTAAAAAAAAGAAAAGAAACTGGCTGTTGTTTGAGGACTTATAAAGTTGAGGATAGGCAATGAGGGAGGAGGAGGATGCTTTCAGTGAGAGGACGGGAGGTCAGTCAGTTCATTGTGCTCCATATGGCGAGCGGCTGTTTGTTAAAGATTTAACGGGGCACATCGTCGGAAAAATTAATTATCAGACACGAGGCTGTAATATTAATAAATATAACATATTTGCTGCAGTGCACGATTGTGTAATTGCACGAAGTTGATCTTTGCCAACAGCAGTGACTTGGCAAACTTTGCGACTCTTAAATTAAATTTTGTTTGTGCTTGGAAACAAGAACAACTGATCTGACGAGAACGCTGTGGAGCCCAAACAGAAGCCGTGTGGATGGCTTGTGATTCTGAACAATGATGCTGATTTTTCTTAAATGGTTTAATTTATATGTGGGTAAAAACGTGAAGGCTTTTCCTTGCTCTTACCTTTTCCAAGGAGGTTATTTGATTATTTGTTTGACTGGTTTGTTACTTTGGTAAGGCCACGACTTAGAAATGATCAGCTTTTAAACTCGATTTTAAGATTTTTAAAGGATTCTTTACCGTTTTGTTTCATAATCTTCATCGATGTCCTCGGGTTCTGTATGGGTTCAGGAGTCATTCATGCATAGTGTCGGGTAAACTTTCAGCCTTGGTGGATGAATGCAGTCGTTTCTTATTGTTACTTATAGATTTACACTAACTTTGCACTTGCCACCTGCATTGTTACGTTTTCCATAAAACAAATCCCAAATTATTTTTGGAGCAGTCATTTTGCTAACTGCATTCTGGGTGGTAATGTCTGACCTAACCACCTCATGCATCACTGCACATCGGTGTGTTTACTGTGTGAGGCTTTTTTTAATGAAACTCAGCAGCTAAATGGAATGGTGGATCAGCACACGGATGATTATGCTCAGGGCTGCAGGTCATTTCAGACAGACAGACATATGTACTGGAGTCCACAGACAAGCCAAATCAAAGAGAAGAAGACAGGAGGATGTTCTAACGCCATACACGATGTTCAATGCTCAGGTCGCATCTGCTGACTTTGCTTTGACTTTTTCTGCAGCTAAGCTTAAAGTCCATGTTAGTGAATGAGAGTCAGCTCTGGAGATATAACCAATGTATTGCTTTTATATACAACATGAGCCGCCTTCCGACACATTGTTTTCACCTTCTCAGAAATCACCCAAGGAAAAACACAAAGACCAAACACTCCACTGGGTTGGAGAACCACACACACACACACAAACTGTGTCCGCCTGTCCTCTATATTTCTGTATTTACCCACCGACATGCATCGGCCTCTGGGGGGAAAAATAAAGCCAATGCAGAAGTACCAAATAGTCAAGTCACTGAACTGGGCCTCTCCACTGTCTTTGTGTTCTTGGTGCTTTTTGGAGCATTTCTTTTGGGTGAGCCTGACAAATAACACGGCCCGCTGTGAGGTGCAGTGCATCCAGGAAGGGAGAATAGGAATATGTTTTTGTTGTTGTTACCTGACACTAATTAGCAGATATTGTGTCTGTGAGAGTCCAAAACCAGTGACAGACACGCTGACTCGACTTTATACATTATTTATATAAAAGTATATGCTAACCTTAAGAAAAAACCTTAAAAATAATTTACATGAACTCCTTAACCTGCATTTTCAGAGGGATGTTATCCACTAGTCTGAAATGACAGAAAAACAAGACTAAAGTTTAAATATTCCATACAACCACACTATCTCTAAACATTATATTAAGTGGTGTTAAATTAAAATAGGGACTAAAACGTGAGAGAAGTCGCTCTGTTTAACAGTCCTGTCACTCGTCATCAGCTGATGCTAGCTGGAGGGTAACGTTCTCAGTCAGCAGGACTCCGCAGAAGCCGACGGTGTTTCTTACTGACTCTGAAACGTCAGTCAGCTGTTTTTCCTCAAATGTGACACTTATGCAGAATTAGTTCACCAGCAGGACATTACAACAGTCCACAGAACCAGTAGCCTCACCTGTCTCCATGTGTTTCCTGCGTCCGAAGTGATGAACACACTGACGTTGCTGCTGGTCAGTTCTGCCCCAATAGAGCCTACAGGTGAGGCCAGATCACAGAAAGGATGGAAAACAAACTTGATTAAGTGATGCGAGGTGTACATTTCTGACAAAATACAACACAACGTTTGCACAGTGTCCTCAAACAAGAGGTGGTTCTACAGCGGGAGGCACCAGCCTGCAGCTGCAGACAGTGGCTGTAATTACAGTTCTCTGAAAGATCTATTGTGCAGAGCTACATTTGCCCAAATCCCTAAATTAACCAATAAATCCCGATTACTGTATCCCTCATTCAGCAGTTCTGACCACATTAAGACAAGCTTTCCTAATTCTGTGCAGACGGCTGTAATTGCTTTAATTTAGCCCGTAATTGGCGCCAGGTGGCGGTTTTTACGCGGTTGTCCCCTAGTCTGAACAGCTCTTGAAAACAACAGGCTTCACACTCATCATAACATACGAGAGCTACACGAGTGCTGAATGTTTAGATTTCTGGTGACCTCCAGCTGATGCTGTCACCATGTTGGTCTGATGCACAGGTGTGCTGTGGACACAGTGTGTCTGTATTGTGCACTAACAGGGTAATAAACTCATAACTTTCATCCAGACGAGGTCAGTTAAATAATTATTTTCTCCAGTATCCCTCCATCCAGGTAATCTGATGGCTGTAAAACAAACTTCACAGAACTGTACACGTGCTAATGTTTAGCATCTTCTCTAGCCTCACGTCATCTTGTGCTTCATGCTTCTCTCTTCTTTTACTGGTTGATAATGATCTGATTGGAGACTTCCACCTTGACTGTGGTTCAGGGCCGGGTTTAATTAAAAACATTAGATTAGGGAGAACTCAGCAGAAGCCTGAAAGACATCGTTAGTAACCAGTTAATATTCTGAAATACAAGTTTGCTTTTATCACTATTCTGCTTCCTGTCTTTGAAAATGATTAAGTCTCCAGTTCGGGAGCTTGGGGTCCCATATGGCATCACAGGCGGTCGAAATGGCAGATTTACTTTCATTTTGTTTCCAAAAGACAAGTAACAAATGCTGTAATGAACAATTTAGAGTTGAGATGAAATCTTGGGATGATATAATTATAAAGGTCTTATTTTTAGAGACTCTACCCAACAGTTCAGTTTAAAGCATCACAAACTGCACTGCAATCCAGACAAAAATAAAGATCTGCTAGCTTTTCCAGCCCTTTCTGCTTTGATCAGAGAGTCACACTGTTTGACTTCTGAGTGTAGAGTCGTGGGAAATACTGTAGTCTACAGCCGACAAACTCCACAGGACTCCAAACAACAGTCACCATGTGTGGATTATAGTCCAGTTATATATAATAATAATAATAATAATAATAATACATTTTATTTGTAAGCGCCTTTCAAAGCACCCAAGGACACTGTACAGAGGAGGGTAATAAAATCAACATAATCAACATAAAAGCAAAGCAAATATAGGGCAAAGACAACAAACCTCACCTGCCTGTCCCAGGAGGACCACATCCTCAGCTAGCTCCTTCCAATAGAGAAAAGTAGTGTCTTTCCTCTGACCCCCTCCCTTATGGCTGAGCTCTTCACCCTCTTTAACCCTTTAAGACCTACCATAGAACCAAGTCTGCCAGAGCTTATCTTTATATTTAACCTGCTGTGGTGCCATTTTTTGGGAGCATTTCAAGTTGTTATATATTAATACAACCGTTAGAGCCCAAATTTTAATAATATTTGATCATTCAGTTCATAGTAACTACCTAAACAGCAAGAAAGTGCAATAAAATACAAAAAAAAAAGAAAATCGTTTGTTTTGGGGGTTTTTTACATATTTTTCTAGTTAGAGAAATTTGAGAGGTTTATCCCTCAAAACTGTAAATACAAAAAAGTTGCACAAAATATTTTCCAACCACAGGAAATTTAATTTGAGTGTCTTCATAGTTTTATTTTTGAGATACACCAATTTTTGTATTCTTCAGGAGAAACGAAAATAAATATTATAATGCAAATTTGCAAGAAAAACAGCATGTGCATGAAAATAAAATATTTCCAGGAGTGCAATTCGAGTTCTAAGCATCCCAGAGACTAAACAGAAAACCATAAAGTCAAACATGAATTTTAAAATTCATCTTTGGGGTAATTAGCCATTGAAGGAAAAAAAAATACAATTTTCGTGAAAATAACGTCACTTCCATTTTCAGGCAGGAAATGGCAGACATACGATAGTTTGTGCTGACCTCTGAACTAACTTAGGAAGTG
>VUQR01003189.1:2641-14526 GCA_015108515.1 Hemichromis elongatus
CCCGCCCCCGCCGGGGGGGGGGGGGGGGGGGGGGGGGGGGGGGGGGGGGGGGGGGGGGTGGCACCCCTGGCAAGACCCTCCTATGTTGGTAATTGTTGGTAATAATTCTAATAAACGTGAGCACAAGTGAGAGGGAGACAACCCCACAATAACTTAAAGCATTAACTTGTTATTTATTCCAGCTTTAAGCAGATTTTTATGGGTGTCAAAATCTTATTTGGTTTTCATGTATCTATTTTCAGTGATCTCAAATAGCAGGAAATTAACTAGGCATATGATTCTTTTCTGTCTCTCTTTTTTTGCCATATTTTTCAAGTAACCTGTATTAGAAAACAGCATGATAAAACTGGAAACTCTGATTTTGGTGTTCCTCGTTTGGCCACCCCTATGCAAAAATTCTGGAGGCACCCCTGCCTTGCAGATGCTAGAGGAGTATACACGGCAGCACAGCTAACACTGCTTTGGAGAAAATATCTCCAGGAAAAAGAGGAAGTAAGTCTTAAAATAAATTTTGGGGGCAGCATCTCCAATTTAAGCATCTTAAAGTCTTACAGGTGTTACTCAAAGCGGTCAGCCAGCATTGTAAAGGTTTAGATTAGACAGTTTTGTTGTTTAAACTGAAAATAAAAACAAGTTCAAGATTAAATTTGGGGTCTGAAATATGGAAATGTGTGGATTGTGGCGAATATTTCCCTGTTTTGTTTTCTGGGTTTTGTTTTTTTTGGAGTTTGGATATATTTTGTTGATTGGGCAAAAAAAAACATATCTACCATAATGTAAATAACTACCGTGCAGGTTCACACATGTGACACTGGTGTTTCAGTTTGTTACACAATGACTTGTGACATCTGATAGAGGAAGTAATTCCTCGACTTAAACTTTGATATAAACATCTGGCTTTTCTTGTCTGTTCACATTGATTATGCTTGAGTAAGAAGCTTTTCATGCTAACAACGCTGCTCAGAGCAGCAAACCGATGTTCCACTACAATAATCCAGACCCAGATTTAAAGGGGCACTCCGTCATTTTCGCTAACCAAACTCAGAGGACTCATCAGGAGGCACAATCCCCAGCTGATGTAAATAAATTTGTGAAGTTTTCTGTTTCTGTCACTCTGCGTGACAACACCAAGCTTATCTCATGTTTATCTAACATATGGTCCGGTCTGTGATTTGAAAGCTGTGGGCATCGAGGGGGCAGGAGGGCCTAATTAGAGATCACATCCAGCAGTATTTTAGGAAATCCAGAGGATTCCAAGGTTTGGGATCTGTTTGAGAAACATGAGCCTCTGCTGTTTCTGTTTGTTTTCCAATCCAGTTCCCGGGATTCCCCTAATCTATTACTGCATTGCTGCAGTTCCCCTTTTTCCGCAGATGTTTCATTAGAAAGTTTGCACTTTTTTTCTGCTCTGAGCCCAACCTAATAATCAAATAGATAAATCAACTTCAAAAAAAATTATTTTTAGAAGCCGGGGGCTTGTTTAGGGCTCTGCGTGAGATAACACTTGGCCTTCTCTGGCTTTGCTTAGTTGAAACGCTAAGAGCTCATGGAAATATATAATGCATGATGTTGACACTGCATCGGTTTAAAGGGTCACAAGCTCACAGCAATCAAAAAGCACAAGAATCAAATGGTTCATTTTTTTTTAAATCTAAAATGGGAGAGTTCAGCAGAATGGTTAAATACATATGACTTCTTGTGCTTAAGAGACACACACTACACTGTATGACAGGACAATATCAAGAGATCTATCAGCTCTGCTTAGCCGACTAGATCAGGGATCAGTATAAGTTCATAAAGCCTACAGTATAATGGTCCAAACCCTGGTATTGTTCAGAATATTAGGCGGTTCTGGGTAATAATAGTCAGCAGTTGTGGTTTCCAGTCTTATTTTGAAGAGGAAGCAATGAAGTGATCCCACATTTACTTTTTGGGGGACTGAAAGAGCTTTAACATGTTCTTAGCTGACTCATCTATCTGTGTAGTAGTGGATAGCTGACTGGTCTTTACTTGTGCATTAAGGTACATTTCATGTTGGCCTTTTAAATGAAACTTTGTATGCATGACCATTAGACCTACTTTCAGCGTAACAACACTTAGCCGTGTCTGTCAGTCCCGAGTTATCGGACTCCCTGACAAAAGCGAGCTGTTACCTCCGAGCAAAACTTCCACCAAGGAAGCCATAAAGTTAATTTGAGGACTACAGATTTTAAGAGGCTTGTTATAATACTCTTCTAGGTTATTTCTAACAAGTGGTGCTTTGTTGACCTTCCTCTTACAGGTCAAAGGTCAGCTATGGAGCAGCATGGCATCTCTCACTATAAGCATGCTGTCCTTTCTAGCTTATTGTGCATGACTACATGTCAGAATTATTGCTATAGAACTACATCATCCATACAGAGGTGCATTTTGGGTAAGGGGAGAACATCTCCCAGTATTGCCAACACTGATTTCTCTGCCCCTGAGTTTATGGCATTGCATAAAAGTCCAACATGCTTCCAAGCAAAGTGTGTCTATACCAGTGACTCGCACACAGGTGTGTTGTCAGAGTCCTGGCTGTGCATGGAGCTCAGCCCCGTGTCCGAGTCCTCATCGTTTGTGTTGCAGGCTTTGGACAGACCTCGGGCCTGTTCTACCCAGCCGCCGCTCTTCTCCGCGGAGGCTGGCTCTGCATCAGCGCTCACTGCGCCCAGCTCCCCCTTTCCATCATCGGTCAGTGTGTAGTTCGCTTGCTCTATCTCCATGGTTTCCACTTTTGCCAGCAGGTCCAGCAGTTCGCTCTCCTTGGTTTCCCATAGTGCCAAACTCAGGTCCAAGTCCCCCCTGATGGCGTCCAGATCTGTCTTCAGCCTCAGGCCGATGTAAAGGCTGGTGTCCAGCTGTGTTTTGATCCTTTCTTCTTCCAGCGCAAGCTCATTTTCTGACAAACTCTCCACATCTGGTTCCACAGCTGGAGGGGCGGACACAGTGAGACACATCTCCTCCGCAACACTGTCCGCGTCCTGTGCAGCTTCTGCGCCTCTCTCCTCCCTGCGACGCTTCATCCACCGCCGATTCAGCTCCTCCTGAATCTCCCCGGCGATGCTCTCCACGAGCGCCTCGCGTTCCGTCAGCTCCTCCTGCAGCCTCACCACTTCCTCGCACCGGCGCGCGTATTCCTCAAACTGCGCAAGCGTCTCCGACGTGCACCGCGCGTCCTGACGCTCCGCTTTGCGCTTACAATCCGAAAGAGCAGGAGCCCCCGAGGTGGAATCTACGAGGTAAGTGTCCTGCACGTAGTTCACCCCGTGTCTCTTAATGCGGTCGAAGTGCACTTTGGCCTCGTAGCGCTCGATCTCCCGGTCCAGGTCCTTGATCCTCTGGATCTGCTGGCGGATGGTGTGGTCCTGAGAAATCACCAAGTGGACCAACGTCTCCATCTTCTCCACCGAGCTTTTATCTTTAGAAACAGTCTGCTCCTTCTTTTTGTTCATTTTGTCCAACTTTCTGAAGGCCTTTCTGACGATGCGCCGCTGTTTCTCCTGGGACAGGTTGGCCGCAGCGGCCGCGGCGGTCCAGCAGGTCCGGGCGGTACCCTTTAGCAAGCCGCCCGGACCACCACTTTCCCGGCTCTGGACTACCCGGGCCTCGGCGCTGCGGGGCCCGTTGTTGGGCAGCGAAGCTTCGTTTTTCACTAGTACAAAGCGAACATTCTCTTGCTCGTCTCCCCAGGCGCTCCACAGCCGGAGGATTTTGGTCTTGTTGGGCAAAATCCTCTCGAAGCCTCTCCATTTCTCCACCACACAGTAAGACTGAGGAGAGCCGGACAGCATCGCTGCTGAGGCGCCCTGCTGCAGGTTCTGATCTTCCAGCAGGACTTTGACCACGTCGGCGCAGGTGGTTCGCTTCGTCAGCCCAGAGACCAGCTTCTCCTCCCGGCAGACCCATACCGAGATCTTTCCGTCCTCCATCTCGGGCTGAACTCCAACAAAGAAAGAAAAAAGTTCCCTCACTGAATCCTCTCTGCTGCCTTCGTCTGCTGCAACTCAAAAAAAAAAAAAAAAAGTAGACAAAAATATTTTTTATTAATGATGCAAAACATGTATCAGGAATTTTCTGCGTTTCCGTCTGTGTTAATCAGTTCGCACTTTAAATGCCCCCAGGAGTCCATACATGTAACCTCCTTACGCTCAAAAAAATCTGACTTATCTCTGAAAGAAAAAAATCACATCTATTTATCATTTTACCTCCGCGGTGTGTTTTGGGGCAGTCTGTTGGGACCTCATGGCTCTCTCCCTGGCTTATTGATCTGAGCCCTGCGCGCTGCTCCGGAGAGGAGAGGAGAGGAGTGCGTCCTTGCGTCGGGGCAAAGCTGCTCTGGTGTGTAGGACAAAAACAGGAGGGTGCTGTAACGCTGGGACACGCCTCCTGCCTCCTCTCTCTCTCTCTCTCCCCTCTGTCTCTCTCTCTCTCACACACACACACACACACACACACTCTTTCTCACTCTTGATAACAAAGGTAATCTGAAATGATACGTCAGCCTTTGAAGAAAGTGGGCACTGAGGGTTAAGAAAAAGTTCCCTCCTGATAACTGTCTTAAACACACTTATCAAACTAATTCTGTGCGTGACTTAATAATCTATGCGCCGGTGTGTTTATAAGATTGAAAGTCAGTGCTGCTATCCACGTTAGAGCTCTTTAGTATTTTTTTTTATTAATGTCACAGGTTTTATTCTTGGGATTAATGTGGTTTACATGAGACCTAGAGTTGAGTCAAATAATCAACATTTGTAAACTCATTTGGAATCAGCCGTCATGTAGGACTCTGTTAGACGTAATAAGGAACAAATTTAGAGCTTCAGTTTAGTTTTTCCTCTTTGGCGCAGAAAAAAATCTCCCAGATCAGCAAAAAGCGCTGAAAAAGACGTAGTTGCCAACATGCGCTATAATGTTTCCAAAGTCTTAACTAAAGCTGAAGAGAAACGCATCAGATTAGTTGCTGATAATCTGCTATTTAACGTGACTTTCTAACCGTTCATCATTTATGTGTTTGGACGGGGCTGTCAGGTCAGGCACATCCGACACATTTTAACATATTGTCCAGATTTCTTTTCGCAGTATCAATAGATTGATGCGCTCTGTTTGTGTCCCAGGAGTGGGAGGGCGGCACAGAGTGGGTCTCTTGTCTTCCTCTTTCTTCGTGGGGGGTGGGTGGAGCTGACCTGCTCAGCGAGGCAGCACACCTGTGCAGGTTGAGCTCAGGAGATTATCACGCAGCCCCGCCAGCTCCTCTCACTTTCTCTTCCTCTGGCTGACTGAGCAAGATACCAGTTTACTGATTTTCCACTTGCTTCAAATGCAAACTGACTCATGACCGTCCACACATTCAATGTTTGGTTTATTTACTTCAACTCAAATACTTACCATCACCTAAAGAGTAATGAGGGTAACTGCAAGCTGGAATTTCGTGTTTTTACTTCTTCTTTTTTCTGTTTTTTTGCAGCTACTTGATTAGATTTTTTTTGTCTACCTCATTAGATTAGCACAACCTTAAGGTAAGGCCAGACCTTTAGTTTTTTGGCTGCTTACTGTGTCCCGTAAAGACCGAGAGAGCCAGATTTGAGGTTACGCGCAGAGAGGATCTCGGACTAAAGCTAAACCGCTACTGAAGCTCTTACTCAGCAGTGTTAAGGCTGCAGTATGCATTGTTACTCAGTTTCATCTTCATAATCTCCACAGAGCCGAATGTTTTAGAGCTCAGCTGGATTGAGTAAAAAGCGGAAGGAAATCCATCTATTACACCCCGCAGGGTCCTCATATAGCGTCTGATCCCATAATCGGCTCTTTCAACTATTTCAGGACAGAATATGGTCGAGCAAACTCGTAAAAGGATTTATGTGCATTAAGAGTGTTTTGGTGTGTGTGGTAGTGAACATATTGCATTGATGGCAAGCGCTGATCCCCAGCAGGCACCATTAGTCTGTTTGAGCACTGCCAGGAGTAATACATCAGGCCGGGTTTGTTGGTAAAATAACTGCTTAGGAAATCATCTGGGAACATGAACACACACACACACACACACACACACACGCATCTAGGCATGTGAGTGTGCGCACTTATTGGATACAAGCATTACCCACAGAAGCATGTTCACATACGTTCTGGGCATGCGTCTCAAACAGTAGATTTGGATTAAGAGCACCGTGAGCTCTGCGTCTGGGATGCGTGATAACTTAGGATGTTTTTCTTATCTTCTATCTTGTTTCCTGTGAGGTCACCGTGTCTGTGTCTGTGTGACCTGCAGACTTGTGTTTGGCTGGCAGAGGTTTGGGGTTTCCGGTCTCACCACAACAAATATGCCAGCTGCGGCATGAAAAAGGTTATTTCCCCCCCAAAAAAGTCACGGTCACTGTTGAAGAAAAATAAATCTTGTTGTTGAGCTCAGTTATGGATAAAGCCTCTGTTAAAAACAAAACTTTTATGATTTAAAACAAACGAATCATTGTCTTGATAGTATGAACAATCAAAGCTCTTTTTGCATTTTTTCCCCCTAACAAAGTGTTAAAAGTGAGAGTTCATGCAGAGCAAATACAGTTTCAGTGGCGCTTTGGATGCAATTCTTTGAATAGAGCTCCCTCTGGTGTTTTTAATGGAAACTGCATGGCCGAAGTTCACTCAGCGTCTTTAAGCTACATTGACTGTTAAAGTCAGTTAAACTCCAAGATATAGCATCTCAAAGACTTTCCTTGTTTCCTGTAAAATTTTAAACCGTGTTGGAGGTAATGCATTGCTAAAGTCATCACATTTGCGTGTCACGTGCTGTTACTTAATCCATGTTCTCCATTAATCCAACAACAACAGGAAAAAAAAACAAAAACGCAATGAAATCTTTTCAGCAACAATCATTCGAAGCACATTATTTTGAAATTCATTTTGCAAAAGCACAGGAATATGAAAATTGCGTGTATCTGTCTTTTTTATTAGCCCAGGGATTAGTGTTGATATTTGGGTAAAAGGAAGTTCTAACTTTAATGTGATGTAAAATAAATGTAAAGAATAACAAAAGGGGTTCAACATGTATCAGCTGTATCTTGTTGCTGGCAGCTAAATAATGGCGACAATTAAACAGGATCCAAGTACTTGAAAAGTACTCTACTTAAGAATAAGAAGTATACCATACAGTTACTTTCTTAGCCCAGTTAAACTGTGGATGTTTCAGGTTTGATATGCATGTATTGTGTGCTTGCGTGTGAGCTTTGCATCGATACAGTTTGAGCGTTACAACAAATATGTGCGAACGATTCTTGAGTTCATAACCTGTCAGTGTGGCAAACACAAAAACTGGGCTAAAAATCTCATTGGATGTATTTTTAAACCAATAAACCAACGAAGCTCTACATGGTCAAGACGTCTAGTTCATTGGCTGGAACAGGTAAAGGAAATTTAGCTACTGAGAACAGTTTTCTGCACCATATTTTACAGTAAACTTTCACATTTTTATATGGAAGTCTTATGCAGGAGGGTTTAGTTGGTTTATTTTGATGTATCAAAAGACAAAAACTCATGAGCACAGTTTAGAACTGACCATTTATTTAAACTGAATAGCATATGCGTACAAAGTCTCTACAAAGCTAGAAAATATCTAACATACCTTTAGCCATGAGGGGGGGAGAAAGTTACAAAGCAAAGATCAGACCCTGTGCAGTACCAATAGACACACAATGCTAGCTTTTGGATTTCTCCTAAATGTACTCTCTTCACAAAATAGGATAAACATTAGAATATCAAAGATATACACAACATCTGTAATAAACGTTATTGTCACTTTTATACAAAGCACCTTATCAAAAACCCCTCGGTGCACAGCACACGCGTGCCGCACCGGAGCGAAAAAGATTCAAGGCCATTTTGGGATTGATTACAGACAGGATTTCTGCGCCTCACGTGATCCGTAATAGAAGATAATATCCAACTTTTGCACATACAAGACGACATTGACAACACAGACGACGATGACTGAAAAACTCAGTGCTTCACTGGACTTTGTGACCTTTTGAACGACCTTTTGGACTACGCTGCTTTTAGTGTTATTTCACTGTCGCCACATTTTCTCCAGCTGATTATAGCAAAATGGACATTTAACGGTTAAGCTGAGCAGCTGAGTCCTTGTGATGTTTAACGGACAGTTGGAGCGTTTTAATGAGTCACAGTTTAAAGAAGCCTTTTACTGACAGCCAAGATGGTATGGGGTGTCCATGTTTGATTTTTTTTAATGTTCATTAATGTTCTTTACTTTGTGTCACATGACTGTCTTTGGTAAGCAGGTGCTAGATACTGTTTGGACAGAGGGCCATAGCTATCACTTACACGTTACATGTCCATCCTCCTGCAGAAGGCCTCGTGTTCGGTCTACAAACAACAAATATTGGAGCGTGAGCCACAAGTCTGGGAAAGTCAAGAGAAGGGGAATTTCCTAGTGGGATGATTCACGAGTGTGAGGAAAAAGCTGTGGTTTGTACTCCCGACAGACACCCACAGGGGTCTTTAGTTTCACGGAGTCAAAACCTGGTTGTTTTGGAGGAACGCTAATCCATTTCAGCACAAAGGCAGGAGACGTGAATCACGTGTGAGTCATAACTTGTTGAGGCTAAATATTGAACAGCTGGCCATTTCTGAGCAAAGATGTGTCATTTCAGGTCTGAAGTTCCTGCAAGTTACTGGATCTTCTGGACACCGCAAAGCATTTTTGACCAACATCATAGTATCAAGGTTTTCTTATTATAACATAAAAATCTCTGGGCCTCATTCATTCACGTGCAAACATTTTTCCAACCTTGTAGTGTTTAATCAGATTCCCACATGTAAACAACCACAAAAAAGAAATCTTTAAGAGCTGCAATGAGTTACAAATCACGGATTTTAATTCCAAGTGAAAGGAGCCTATCCGGATAAATCGGTAAACCTAGTCAAGTGGAGCTTACAGCTGCCTTTTCAGTCTAACTTTATAGAATCAGTTTGGCACTCAAACAAATGCATTTGTTGTTCGGTTTGTTATGCGAGTTTAGCACATCATGGAAACAAGTGGAAACAGCAAAGCTAAAAGTAAAACTGCCTACTTCTCAAAAGTACAGCTGGACTGCTGGAACAAGTCTGAAAGCAGGCAGTCTGACTCGGTTTTAAATTCACTTTGCCTCGTTTAAAAGATTGCAGACTACTGATTACCCTGTATCCTGCAATATATTACATTTTAAAACTAGCCTTCCAAACACTGGTGGTTGGGAATACGGGCTAAACTTCCAGGAAATCTGCAAAAGATAATTCAACAGGACCACATTCTGTTTATATGGGTACGCTAAGCTAAGCTAACCAGCTATAGATATGTAAAAATATAACAAGACAAAATGATTTAAGAGCTGGTAGACAGATTTGCTATTATTAGTCTCAAGGTTTAAAGCCTTTTACCTCAACCAAATCTCAACTTTTAGCATTTATTTTTATTTTTTTTAAACTGCATAACTTGACTATACGCTTTGTTTTTGAACATACCGAACAAACACAATATGACATCTGAATTTGCTAGCTAGTTTCCACTTGCTTTCATTGCTATGCTAAGCTAAGCTAACCAGCTAGCTGTAATGCTATATGGGACCGAGAGATATTGAAGTTGTAAAAGTTAAATGATGGCATCCTCTAATTTTATCAGCTTCTATACAAAAAAGATAATTAATATTATTCTACAGCAGGGTTGTGAGAGCAGGTCGTCCAAACAGTGACAAGTCCAAACAGTTGCATTTTATGAACGAGGCGCCAGGTAATATCTAGTGCACAAGCTCTCTCTACATGAATCCGTCACACATGTAATAAACAAATGCAAATACATGGAATAAATACTGCCAACAGATACCACATTGAACAAGAATTTATCCCAAAGACATCAGAAACATAAAAATAAAAAAAAATAATAATCAGGACTGTCCACAAATTAAATTAAGGAACCACTTTTACATGGAATTTGGGTAACTGACTCAAGGACACAGAAAATCAGGGCACGTGGGACCAAAATGTTCCTGTACAATAAAATGTTTTTGTTTTTTTGTCCCATGCACCACCTACAACATCAAATTATCAGGACTTCTGGGAAACACAATAGAAATTTCTAATAATGTTTCCAGCCAAAGGCACTTCATGCTGCTGGGCATGACACAGACAAACCACCAGACGACACCTGCTACGGTACACTCCATCCAGAGTTTTTGGTTTTTTTAAAATTCATAAATTACTTTTTAAATATTATATAACCAGAAAAAAATGACCACAACGCAGGTTGAGGGGAACTGTGTCATCTAGAGTTAAAATAACTCTGACACTGAGGTGAGAATGCTTCTGGTCAGGGCTGTCCCATCTAAACGTGGATGTAATATTCAGGCTTGCTTGTATGAGCATGGTCCTCACACTTAACTAAAGTAACATTAAAGGGGACTTATTATGCTTTTCCTTGTTTTCCATCATATATAAAGTTAAAATCATGCACATTTGCAATAAACTAGGCTAATGAAATGTCTGAGTATGTTTAAGTAATCCCCGTGAACCAAAAGCTCAGGTTTCTGCTTTAGATAGCCAAAAACAACAACAAAAACTCTTTTCTATCATCTCTGGATGTGTGTACAAAAGCCCCGCCCACCTGCTGACCCTTCTGTTTGCAGGTAGTGGCCAATTAGGAGAAGTTCGGTTGAATGGAAGGCCGACTCAGACATTGAATGAACTGAAGGGCTACACCAAGGACCACAATAGGATAAAGGAGGATTATTTTGAACTGTGACGCATGCAAAGCTACTCTAGGAGACTAAAGGAGTGAAAATATGGAAATGAACACAATAGGTCCCCTTTAAGTTGCAAAAGTAATTTGCACGCTAAAAACAGCAGTAAAAATTTTTTCCCTACATGTTCACCATGAATGGCAATGTATAAGGTTTAAAATTCACAGTGCTTTTCAGTAGACCAGAGTATGCTTCAGATTATAATCCTTAAGATCTGCAAGCTCATAAATAGTTGATCATAGTTTGTAATAATGGTTGTCATGGTTTGGGATGAAGCCTGCAATTCCACGCTGAATCGTTTATGGAATCCGATATTATCATTTGTAATGACGTCTCAGCGGCGACAGTTTCGCCGTTCTCTCCCACAGAGCCGACGTTTCCTACACCTGCCGCTTCACGACAAAAGCCCACAAAACAGGATTCTGAAATCTTGAGGATTATAATTTTGTCAAGAGTCTTTTAAGCTAAATAAAGAGTCACCTGTTGCACAAAAAAAAAAAAATGCTACCTGAATTGTTCAATTTCACTTATAGTTTCTTATTATCAACATAAGGTTTAGATAGTGATTGTGGAGTTAAAATAGAATCTATATGCTATTATCAATAAA
Source organism: Hemichromis elongatus (assembly GCA_015108515.1). Lineage (NCBI taxonomy): Eukaryota > Metazoa > Chordata > Actinopteri > Cichliformes > Cichlidae > Hemichromis > Hemichromis elongatus. Next base: position 14,048 of record VUQR01003189.1, read on the forward strand.
CAACTTCCCAAAGTTTAGAAGATTTTTTTCTTTTCTTTTTTTTGTAAAGAAAACATACAAAAAGGTAAAAATTTGATTTCTTTTTCTTTGGGACAAACCTCATGTATAAGAATTCAGCTCACACAATTTGCAGTGTCCATCTGTACAAATCCACCTCTATATTCTACTATATGATAATGCAGTAGTGTTATTTCCTCCAGCTTTCTCTGCTTATTGATGATACACAGGGTCTGACCTTCAGCGCCTGTCAGTTTCTTGACAGATAACACGCGCACGTACTTTTGTCACGGGGACGGGGACGGGGACGGGGGGGGATTATGAGATCTCGCTCTCTCTCTGTTTTTTTGTTGTTTTCTTTTTAAATCTCCCCCTCTCTTTCTTTCTTCTCCCTGGGTTCATGACAGAAACACCACTTTCATTTCCATCATCAAGATAGCAAAGAGAGAGAGAAAAAAAAAAAAAAAAGGAAAAGAAACGAG
>VUQR01003189.1:16766-26990 GCA_015108515.1 Hemichromis elongatus
TATGTTAGCATAATATATGAATACCATGAAGCTGGTGGATGAACGTTAACTTTTTTTTCCACTCAATAAAAGTTAACGTGAGGGTTCGTGATGGTTAGGGACAAATGCAATCACATGGCAGGATGCTATAAACCAAACTTCAGTCAGGAGAACAACTGAGATAATCCATCCACAAAATGAGGTTAGTCATTAATATACTGCAACAACATGGGAATAGAGCAGCTGAATTCAACATCAATGAATCAATTGTACAAAAGTGGAGGAAGCAAGAAGAACGAGTTGAGTAAAGTTTGACATATCTGACTGTTTTGTTTCGCTTAATGCGTCTTATAATCAGACATTATGTATGAAAACTGACCCGTTCATCGACAGTGCCCCTTACGGTCAAAAAATACTGTAATTAAGTTCTGTTGTGAAGTCTTGAGCTGAGCCTTTTCTGTTTCATTCACTTTCCAAACCTAGAATCTGTCCATCTTTAATATTCAGTCTTTACCTCATCCGACTTTAAGACCTCCCTCTCTGTAATCCAGCTTTCCACTGATTGACTGTCAGCGTGACATGAACATATTAAAGGATATAACCTCAGTTTTTAGACAGGGTGAAACCTGAGCTTTTATCTCATGATCAACTGTACATATGCTAAAACTTCACCATGTTTAATAAAAGCATTAGCCGTGATAACAGCAACAATATAACAGATAATGAGGAAAAGCAGAAGAGACATCCCTGACTTAGATCAACTGACAGAAGGTAAACATAAACACTACAGCATGCAGAGAAACACAGTGTCCGCCCTCACCAGCAAAATAGTGAAGTTCTCCAGCACGCTGTTCATCATGTATTTCTCCGGCAGGTGTTTGAGCTTGTGGATGAAGTTGATCATGTATTCGCACATCGGGGAACGACTGATTCTGTAGACAAAACGCCCGTTTTCAAACCTCGCGTACTCCGTCTGTGAGAGAGGGGGAAGCAAAGGAAGACGCTTTGGCCAAATAATGTTACACAACGCGCCAATGAAAGGCACCTCCATCAGTTTTACACATCAAAAGCAGCTTTCTAGTGAAAAGCTCAGCCTTTGAAAATGGTTGTGTAACATTATGTGCAGCTGTGGAAAACTGTCGGGCCTGACATAATAATTTTGCTAGTGTCATAGGGGATTATTTGATGCCATCGGGGTCTTAACGTGAAGAAAATTGAGGGATGCGGTGGTTTTAAAGCCCACGTAGGGATTTGCAGGACATTTAAAACATTAATTTTAGATTGCAAGTATGTATTTTCTCAGTCTGAGTGCAAAAATCAACTGTTGTGTGAATAAACCCAACATGCTTCTATTTTATAATGTTTATAACTGAGAGCCATGCGGCCATGATGCATAATGTTTCATTGTTTCAGTTCGGTGCACCAGGTATTCACCAAATCATTCCTCAGTCCTCACCTCAACCTTCTCAACCACCTGCTTGCCAAAGGAGCAGACCTTAGTGGAGCAGGTGATCGTCATGTTCTCCGAGCTCTCGTACTGGCTGGTCACGCCGTAGAAGGCTGCCGGGTCGTCCTGTACGTTGTAATTCAGGTCCGCCTGGAAACCACAGAGCAAAGACAACAACAGGAACATCAGGTCATGGAAAACAAGCACATATTCAGTGCTGTTGCTTTCCTGAAGCTAAAGCTTGCCAACAGTGCCCTCTGCTGGTACTGCGCCATAAAAGGTCTCCAGAGGATGAGCAGATCCATTATTATGATGCTGAAACTGACAAGAAAATGTAACGTGCAAGCTTATTTTTCATCACATGAAGTAAAAGAATCATCTCCCAGACTCTTCCTCCATCCATCAGTGCAGAGTGCTGTTTTAGTTGGGCACTAAAATGTTCAAAAACATTGCATGTGCATGTTTATCACCTTAATCACCTCATAAAACGCAATTTGTTGTGTAATCCTTAGACAATGAAAAAATGCATTGTTGTAACATGGGGGAAATTGACCTTTATAACATAACATCTGTTTGTTTCCTTATTTGAACCAAACCTTCACAGAGGTGTTTTATGAGACATGAAGGAGACCGGTACAGGGGCGGAAAAAAGGAGAAAGAAACATTTTCTTATGCAACTTTGTGCGACCGAAGTTGAAGCTCAAAAATGTTTAATCAGAGCAGAGAGAACACGCTGCACCTGGATCGCAGGCAGGGAGGAACGGGGAAGGGTTTGTACTGTTTGTAATGAGTCCTCCGAGGAGCGCCGTGCGTCTCGGGGCTCAGACAACACACAAACACAAACACCATATGCTAACTCACTTACATTTACATCCATTCACGTGCACACAAACATCAAACCGTGCTCTATTAAAGCAGCAGATTATCAGAAACACACTCCATTGTGGTAGATCTGAGAGCTTTTTAATTAAATTCGAGGGAAGGCTCTCTACATGACGCACACACACACACACACACACACACACACACACACACTCTGTTTGTTCGCATGCTGCAAGCACACCTCCCCACTTCACAAGCCTGCAGGCTCCTGTCCTGTCCTGGATTATTTCTACTGTCCAACAACCTCCTCACCTCACAGTGATTTGGTTGGTTGACCAGCCCCACCCCAGAACAGCATCTCTCCAGTCATGGAGCTCAGCAGCTGCAGCTAACCTGGAAGCCTTGGATTTCTGCTCATGTTGAAGCAGTGCAAATGTAATACATGCACAGAGGACGGTGTCATTTTAAAATTAGATTTATGACAATGAAAAAAGTGTCGAGAATGAATAATCTGCTTTAACGTTAGCTCATCTAGCTAGCAAATCAGTGTGACTCCTACTAAGCTAACTTGCTTACAAATTAGGGCTGTGACAACATCCGATATCTCATGGTTTAAAAAAAAACAATATGAGATGAATAACCAAAATAGGTGCAGTGTTCACCCAATATCCACTTTAGTTTACTTCTCAAGGCAAGGTTTTTAGCTACTCTGATTAGCGACTAACAATACAACATAGTCACAGAACATCAACCCAAGGGCCACCACAATGCCACAGCACAATGACTATGACGTAGCATCATCTGACTCAAGCACCGTCTGAAAACATGAAGATAAAAGCCGGCGTGTTTTTCCACCACGAGCACTGAAATGATCAACAACTCAGCTTGTCAATCACCTAATGCGATTACTTTAATTGACCCATTCATCCGAGATATAAGAAAAACGAATAAACCTATACACACACATTTAATTCATATGGCATATGACAAACATTTTTTTATCTATAGATCACATTTCATTACATGTAAACTCAATCCACCTAATGCAGAAGATGGAGACATAAAAACCTGTGTAGGTTTGCAATGCCTCAAGGCAGTGAAAGCTGCAAAACAAAACAACAAAACCGCCTATTAAGTGGCGATCTGTGTAAATAAAAAGGTTCGGGGTCTGTTTTTGAATGTATGCACACATGTAACAGAGAAGAGAGTAGCTTGTTCCAAAGAACAGGAACACAATAGCTGAAAGCGTACGCCCACTTAGGTCCAGTTATTGTCATCTTACCGGAGGTTTGGGGTTTTTTTCTTTTACTTTTTTTTTTTTGTAGTGGCTACAAATTATTAGTTTGAGAGTTGGATTTTTGAAAGTCCGATGGTACAAAGGAGTTTTGAGAAAGGACAGTAAAGTCAGACACACACACACACCTACACACAGGTGAAAACAGCTACCTGTGAGTTGGGAGGTGAGCAGGTGTTCAAACAAAGCGTCTGTGCTTTCATCAACCCACCACCTCCATATTCCAGGTGGACAGAAGGAACGCGAGCACACACACACACACACACACAGTGCTGTGTAGAAAAATATAGGAACTTTCCCCAGGTGGGGGCCGAGGTGCATTGAATGTGGTTCTTGCATTTTCAGGAGCAAGAAGGAAAAAACATTAACCTTAGTCCAGAAATATTTTTAAGGTATTTTGACAGGTACTGGGGGGAAAAAAAACCCTCAAACAGGAAACTGATTAAAAGTTTGTCTGCTCACCCAGAACTTGATCAGGTAGAAGGCGTTGTGCGGGCCCTTATCAAACAGCTCCTTCAGACCTCCCTTCTTCTCGGGGAACTTGTCGTAGATTTGCCGGATGTCCACACACTCCAGCAGCGGATCGCTGTAGCTCAGGCTGCTCTGGCTGATGTGCACAAAAAGGTGCTTGTTGTACTGAAAAGTGAGAAAAGCTTGAATCAGAGGCCAAAAAATGCGGAGATAAACACACTGGCCACGCCTAAAGTTACTTCTAGGATCCTTTTATAACGTTTCACTGTCATTTTGAACCTATCAGAGAAACGGCACAAATATAAACCTGGATAGATCAGCAATCTGGCGCACTGTTAAAAAGAAGGAATGCACGTCATCACAGCAAAACCAAAAGCCAACAAGAGCACAGAAGTCATTGAAAGTGCGTGACAGTCATCTCCATGGTTTAGGAAAACAACTTCTCGACATCGAACGCAGTCAAGAAAACTCTGAGCATGAATTGAAACGCTACCATTCATGGAGGTTGTCAAGGTCTACAAAAGAGACGCCTACATGAATGGAAATCAGACAGTTTACGACAAGGTTACACTCGAAAACAGGAAGGCCAGACTACACCTGGCCAGAAAACGACTGACAGAGGTCAGTCAATATTAATCTCGGTATTATCTGACAGAAGAAGCAGGATGAAGTCTGAATTGGACTCTGTCAGACTGGTTTTGCAGCATTTGACTGAATCTGAGCACAAAGTTTTACACTACAAATGGATATTTACCCAAAGCAAACTGCAAACGCAACCCAACAGATTCTCAAGACCCTCAAAAAAAATCCAGCTCAGTCACCTGATCTCAGATAATGTCGTTCGGTTACTGAATGCAAAACTGAAGGCAGAGGAAACACCCAAACAAGCAGCCACTGAAGGAGGCTGCAGTAGAGGCGTGAAGAGCATCTCAAGGACATAAACATTTGATGGTGTCCAGATATTGACTGCAGATGATTTTCTTCCAAGTAGTGAAAAAAATCCTTATATTTAAAACGATGTTAGATTGTCCTCTTACCTTTGAGCCTCTAAAAAAAACAGGATTGTGTATAAATGAGATCAATGAATGCAACATTTTTGGTAATCCCCTTGAATTAAACCTGAAAGCACTTCAGTCACATCTGCATCGTTTGAGTTAAAGTCAAACGCCGCAGCCGTGCGCAGAGGCAAAGCCGCCAAAAACCATCTTTGTCCAAAAGATTGAGACCCTAAATGTGTCGTTACCATTTATTTATTACATTTAAATCCGGTTTTATGAATTATAACGAACTGTTTTAGTAAGAAGTTACGGCTAAAACTACAAAACAAACTAAGGGATAAACCGCCAATAATTCAGCTGGAATCTCAGTATCCATATAAGCTGTTGACTAATGCGATTATGGTGAAAACAAACTTTAAATTTCTATTTCTGAGCTCAAGCAGAGATTTTACTGGCTTACGCCAACTGACCAGTTTCAGAACAGAGCCACAGAAAAACTGGGACCTGCGTCTTTAGACGCGGTGTGAGCGTGTTTAATGCAACACTGGCCAGCTATACAGACCTATATCACACAGGGGAAAAACTTTATAGAAATATTTCACTCTAGTTGTTCAGCACTGCTAGTATGGTTGGTTAAAACAAACATTTTTAACCCGACTTTGTCTTTGTCTACTGATAAATCTGCACGTTAAATCTGACTTCAGTGGGATGGATCTACATTTAAGGACTCCATTTATTCCCAGTAATGTTAATGATGCCGTTTGACATCAGAATCTATTTCAAAGTCACTGTACGACAGTTTTTTTCCCCCCCCACTAAGCAAACAAAAAGCAACAAGATGAATGCCAGCTGTCTATGAGCCCAAGGTAGAAAAATGGCAGTGTGTACGCCGTGTGGCAGGATGACAGATAGACGGAGCAGACAGAGAGATAGAGCTTTACAAAGGTTATTCATACTAGGCGACACACAAAGGGCTTTAACACTGTTCTCTGCTGTGGGGTTATCTGTCATCTCTGTTTATGGGACAATAGGGAGTGCTTATTGTAGTCTGGTGCTTGATATGTGTGCATGTGTGCGGAGTAACTCACTGCCTCCTGGTCCCTCTGCGTCTCCAGGAAGGATGAAAACTCCACCAGTCGTAGTTTGGTGGTGCCGATGGAGCGACCCTGCCATGCTGGCTCTCGGTGCGTTTGGGCTGCACTGGGAGGTTCATAGCCTTGACAACACACACACACGTGCCGTTTAACCCCACTTTACCGCTGCATCATGTGCAATCGTGCTTTTTTACGGGGTTAGCAGTAATGTAAACATGTAAAAAAAATTGATGCCATTACTGGAGGACCGAGGACAAAGCCGGGCTGAGGTAAAGGTGAGGCACTAAAAAGCGGCGAACAATAGTGTGTGTAAAGGGGTAACAATGCAGAGGCCACAGCGAGCCCCGCGGTTGCTGCCTCAAAACTCACTCGCTCCATTTTCAAAAACCTCACCACTCCCGTCGCTTAGTTTCATGCTATTGTAACTAGCGCGCCCCATCATCCACTCTGAGGCAAATTTACAATCTGGCCCAGACCTTAGAGGGTCATTAAAAAAAAAAAGAGGCTCAACAGTGAGCCAAGTGACACGGTGGCTTCTTAAATTCATGATACGTAGCTTCTGTTGACCCCATCTGTGGTCAGTCATGAGGCCGGCTCAGCTCTGGCTCAGTGTTTTTCTGATTTTTCATGAGTGGATAAAAGACTAGGGGTGTTTTGGGGTATTTCCAGTGGCTGTGGTTACCTAATTTTCTGACACGCTGTCAAATTTTAACTTTTTCAAGTCAAACACACACTAAGGAACTCGTTAGTTTGGGTGTTGCTGTTCAACATCTGGGAGGACAGGCCGGGCAGCTGAGGTCGTTTTCAACTCTGAAACAGCAAAGCTAACAACGTGTGTGCAGTCAACAGGTCAGCCTATCAAAATGAGCTGGAATTAATTAATACAGGTTACCGTAGGCAACTTTTGTCATTTCATTCGTTTTTCATTGTTTGATTGGATAAAAATATTAAAAATGAGGCCACCTCCAACTTTCTCAGCCTGGGTTTGCAGTGAGCCGAGGCCAGACTAAACCTAAACCTGTGCACCGCTCGTCTGCCATCTTAACCCCAGCGACATTGTTCACTCTTCTTCACACATCTCTTGTGGCCGAGCGTGGCCTCCAGCTTCCCTGCATTTGGTCGGCTTCGCCCTCACGTCGACTCTCGCTCCCCTCCTGGAGATCACTTCCTCCCTGCCACCTTAAAGGCTTTCTTCTTTGTTACCAAGCACTTCTTGTGGATGGCTGCGGCTCAGGAGGTAGAGGGGTTTGTCTACTAATTGGAAAAGCGGTTCGATCCCTGGCTCCTCTGGCACCTGCATGTCAAGTATCCTCAGGCGAAATGCTGAACCCTGAGTTACCCAGAAGAATCTTTTTTCTTTTAAGTTAGGCAACGAAAAGGTCACTAGGTATCCAAGGCGTGGTCTCGAAGTAGCATGCAGTCCTGGCTCGGATCGTCACAAGTCTTTGATGCAGCCAGTCAAACTAAGCTCTGCGCCTCCTCACGACTCCTTTTGTAACAGGTTGCAATTTAACAAGAGGAACAAACTTCGGTGTGAGCAGCACTACATGATGGACACATCTGCAGAGTATACTTATCTTTCTTGCTAACATTATCGGCAGCGAAATCACCTCTGAGGGCTATTTCTAGTTGGCTAGCTTCCAACTGTTTCATGGTAGAAGTATACGTTTGATTTTTGAAGTAATATTGAATGTGTGAGCATGAGCTGCACACTGGAGTTCACTCCACGGCAATGGAGGTCATTAATAGCAATAGTTTTCTGAGGTTACTGAGTTCTTACCTACGTATCCTACTACCCCCCCTTGTATTAAAGGGTATACAACTCAAAGATTAAAATTACTAGCATTTTCAGCCAGTAAACAGACAGCCTCAGTAGCTGCACACAAGCTGCAAAAGCTATGCCGAGCAATCAAAGTGCAATTTTCCCAAGAATTGCACTTTCCACCCGATATTTTCAAAGCTTCTTCTAGAAGAAGCAACACAAACTTTTAGTACAGATGATGTAAGAAAAGTCGGATTGACACCTTTTCCCTCTCATGACCTCTTCACGATACAAAAGCTGGAGTGTTGGAGACCCAGGTGTTCAGACGGCTTCAAAAACCATCCTGTAGCGAGGCAGCGGTCTAAATGGCAGGAGACGGGACTGCGAGTCCGCTTTAAAAAAAAGAAAGTAATTGCGCTATGGTTCGTCTCACCTGAGATCGTGGTGGTCCCCGCTGTCTGCACAGAGTAGGCTTGCTGAGAGAAAGGCTTGATGCTGAGAGAGAGACAGAAGCAGAAGGGAAGCATTGTCACTGTACTTACATTATACAGCGAGGACGTCTGCTGTGTGTCTTGTATGAACAGTAGCAGAAGCACAGAGATCAAGAGCAGCTCTGAGTTCAGTAAAAGCTATGGCAGCCCTATTTCCGACCATTATCATCATCTCACGCGCACGAAAGAGCAGCAGGTGATGAAACGAAAGGGGGGGGGGGTTTGAACCATGTGGACAGAAACTAGGCCAAGAAACTCTGTATGTGCTCTTCACGTTGGAAATACAATTTACGGTTATTTTCTAAGAAATTAGAAGATTCCAGGTGTCAGTCCTGCGAACCAATCACATTTAGGACCTCTGAACTGTCACCACGTTTAAACATCCATTTATTTATTCTGACTGCGTGCATCTGGATGTGTCTGGGAGACGATGAGTCTGTCTGCTGCTGCAACAAAATGCATCAATAACTTCAAGCCAAATTCAGACTGACAACACTGAGAAATCGTTGTGTGTTTGAGTTCTGGCTTGCTTGTCATATTTCCAAAAGCACTTAGTAAATGGGATGAACCCTCTCTGACATTTCAAAAACATAGCGAGTACTCAGTAATAAAGTCTACAGCCAGAGGAGGGAAAAACTCCTCATGTGAGGGTTTACAAGTTCACTTAAATGAAACAAAGTGCATGTTTCACTGCGGTTAGTACAGTCAGTGGTTAGTATGGCCACTGTAGGTGAAAATGGTGTAACAACCTCTTCACATTAGTGCTGCTGCTGGTGCTTTACATGTTTTTTTAATGCCTTCTTAGCGATCGGTTTAAGCCAGAAGAAGTTACCGGTGATTTTAGAATGACCTGTAAATTACCCCACTGAGCATCAGAGGCATCGCAGCTTCACGGTGCTGTAAATTAGGCCTATTCAGAAGAAAACAATAGGCTGATTTGGGAGAACTGACAGCTTACCGAGTTCCTTGACGTAAAAGCTAAAATCTCCCAAGTGTTTTCTTGTGAATTCTTAACTTTATTGACAGATTTTGCTTTCAAATCGTTACAATCTTTCGAATTGATCTCGTGTTATTTCTCAAATTCTATCCCGTACCTGCAGACCAGTCGCTTTTATTTCATTTTACTAGAAAAGGCCATAATACGCATAACAGTTTGCACTTGTGCAAGCACGAACAAAAGCGAAAACATTTTGGACGCGCTGGGATCTCTGCTCTTTTTAGGAATGACAAACCATTAAAGGTAACGTGTAAAAGTTGGATGAGAACGTGTAAGGTGACTGCGACTCACTCTTCTGTAGTGGAGCTGGACTGTCCTCCAGGAATCATCCCCTGCCACAGCTGAAAGCACACACATGCACATTAATACGCCGGACTGAGAAGGCGAACCATGCATGCAATGCAATTTCTGCGTGTTTTTTTGTGCGCTGGCATTTTTATTCATCGCCTACTCTCTGTATTTGTTCGCAGAGAATAAATACAGCACATCTGTGTATCTATGCGTGTATATGTGTGTGCGAGTATTACCTGTGCGTTAGCTGGGAAGCTGGCACGGACGATCCCAGGCAGCAGCTTGCTGTGTATGGCCGTGGCTGAGACGATCTGAGCAGAAGACATGGAGGAGATGCTCTGCAGAGCTTTCTCCTTGGCATTCTGGTCCTGCACGGAAACAAACAGCACACACTTATTAACATCGTCATTCCTCTGAACATCGTTATTACCGTGCAGCTCATGGAGATCACCAGTGAGTCATAAAAAGCCGGAAATTTCCTTAAATTAAGACAAAAAACCTGAATTGTCTTGAGTAATGAAATCTTAAATATTACTAAATATTAGGGGGGGGGGGGGGGGGGGGGGCCCCCCCTCTTT